>NDXB01015257.1:100859-127706 GCA_002631895.1 Agapornis roseicollis | reverse complement strand
TTGTGTTTAACAAAAAAAAAAAAAAAAAAAAAAAAAAACAAGCCCAAAACCTAAAAACAAAAAGCAAAAAATATCTGTGCTAAATTCAAACTTGCACAGGAGGCAATAATGGCTCTGAATTCTGTTAAATACCAGCACGACTTCTGTTGTGTGTCTTGTATCCACTAATGGATTTTAACTTTATTACTATCCAGTTTTATTGGAACTAATCAGAAGACTGTAGGAATGAAAGGACTCCCATATTACTGAAACAGTTAATTTTTTTAAAGCCAGGCTACTGAAGTGCAAGTTAAAAGGGAGGAGCAGATCAAATCCATGTGGGGGTCATTTAAGAGCTCAGTCTCATTTTTGAAATATAGATTATCCAGGAGAACATGAATTCAGCATTGCTATGCAATGTTGTTTCATTGATTGATCCCTTAGGCTAGCAGCACTTGGCTGTAGGTAGATACTTGAAAATCAGTTTTAAAACTTTGCTGTCCTTGGATATTTTATAACCTGTCAAAAAACCACCCAAACCAACCTAGTCAGAGGCTCTGCCTTTTCTCAAGTCGTGATACTGCGGCAGCAGATCTCCAGCAGAAATGTGGGGATTTTCATACAACTAAATGGTAGTTGCCACAGAAGCACATGGCGAGTCATGACTCCAAAGGAATTCCTGGGTGAACAGTAGCAAAGGTGAAGCAAATGGTTAACACCTGCCAAAAACTGCATGGAGAGTGCTGATGTCATCAGCAGTGCCATCATTTTGCAGGCAAAGCCTCCGTGCAGGTCTTGACAGGTAAGGGTAGGAGGCTATGACCTTCAAATAGTCTATTTTAAGATTCATTTTCTGTGTGGTCTTTTTAAGTCTCACTGAAGCCTGGGCAGGACCCAGCCTTTTACTCATCAGGTCCTTATTTATGTTTATTTATAAGCTTTCTTATGGATGTAATCCTGGTACTATGTGAGTGCATTATGTATATTAATGGCCTTGTCCTCAAGCTCTGCTAGGAGTGATGAAAGTGCAATTCCTCCCTCTGACAACAGGGAACTGATGCAAAGAGGGGTGAAGTGATGGGCCAAGGTCATGCACAGAGTTTGAGAAGGAATCTCTTGGGCTCCAGCCTGAGCCTTAACTACTGCTCTCCCTTTTGCTTAAATTATACCTATTTACTTTGTTGAGAGCTTTCATGAAACTTGCCAGGGTCAAGTCTAAAATGTTTGTGGTATATTGCGATAGACAATCAGATGATTTGATAGACATGATAGTAACGTGATAGACAATCAGATGGATACACACATACACAAAGGTCAGTACTGAAGCTTTGTGAACGGTTTCACAGATGTCCCTAGAGCTCCACCAGGCACTTTCTGTGAGCAATATGGAGACAATATCATCCAACAGACACAAAGCTGGAGGATGAATTTCTGGCTCCACCACTGGCTCAGCATGGGAGTATTGGAAATTTACTTATTTTTCATGCAGCATACGGCAAAACAGACATTCTGACGCTACAGCCATCCTGCCAAAGCCTTTTTGAACAAAACACTTGGATCAAAAGCAGTTGTTCAGATTCTGATACCCTTCATGAAATAATTTACTATTCAAACATTGTTACCCTAAAAATTCAATACCATACCCTAAGCAACTGTTCACTGAGGTACTGGTAATACAGCATCACAGTTAGGTAGCAGCAGTAGCAACAACAAGGTGTAACATTTGCCTGTTTGCCAAGGCCACCATTTGGAAAAAAACTGCACATGGAACTAGTTAACCCATGTGATAGTAAAATACTAGCAATCTGTATTATGATGACATTTAATAAGCAGCCAGGAAAGATGAAAAAACACAAAAGGAAATTGCAGTCCATCCTTAGGTATGCTGAAAAGAAAAGCATATTATTCTCATCCCTTAAAAGACTACCATGCTGTAGCATCAAAACTGATAGTCCAGGCTAACTGGCAGTGCATTTAAGGTTTCAGGACACACAGCAACTGAAATTGAAAGTAATGTGCACAGAGGTGTTGTGTTTAGCCTCAGGAAGCATGGAATTAAACGTCTGCTGATAGAGGGTGAGAAGGGAAAAAGCTGAAAAGGGAGCAGCCCCTTGTTTCAGCAACAGCAATCCACAGGAAGGTGGTGGTGGGGGAGAAATGAGGAGGGGGTGAAGCCACAGCAAGTTTTCCCTTCAGTGTACCTAGCAGGAGATTAACAAAGAATATGTTTAATTATTGCTTCCTGCCCACCTGCCTTGTTCCGTCAAGAACCAGAACTCACTCAAATAACATTCCCTCCCTTGGCAAATCCACTCCTAATGGAAGCAGTTACAAATTAACCAAGTCTGTTGCTTCTTTTACCTAGAAGGAATTGCAATTATTTTGCTCTACCTTTTCTTCAGACCTGCTGGTAAACTTGTAGTTTCCAAGGATCAAAATCTGGATGTCATGCTGGGGTAAATCAGCGTAACTTCTGTTCAAGGCAGCAATATTATCTCCATTTACACAGGTCAGTCATACGTCAGTTCTGGATGATCAAATTCACTGTGCTACTTCCTGCCGTCAGTAATTCCATGTTATCCTAGCCAGTGCTAAATTTATTTTGTTAATAATTCATGGGTTGCTTTCAACATATAACTCTCTGTGCTACACAAATGACATGGAGTAATTAAACTACCTTTAAAGCACCTTGAGTGCTGTTGGCAGGAAAAACACCAAGTATTTAAAAGAATATTTAATACCATGCATGCTGGGAAACAAGCTCGCATCCCAGGCCCTACCCTAAGCCAATCACAAGAGAATGGCTTAATTGGTTGATCATATAAATTACAGTCACTTAATCATTTTAATCACCACCAGCCAATTAGCTCGGAGTTATGGGCTCTGAGGTAACAGTTATGCAAATGTTTGTTCCACTGCAAGCTATTAACAGCCATATTTTCTATATCAAGCTGACAGTGACTGATGTGAAGAGGGAAGTGAAGAAATTGAGCATTTGTTTAATATAAACTTCTTTCCTTCTGATTAGAATGAAGCAAATGATGGGAATGCCCTTAAAACAGAGCAATTGTCTTTTTCATCATAAAAAATACCCTCCATTGATAATGCTGGTGTGGGCATGCTGAAGTGCTCTCCCACATGTTTTTGCAGAACACTACCGTGATTGCTCCAGTGTCCCAGCATCACTGTCGGTATTAATGAACCCTTTCGCTAGCAGGATAGGAATAAATGTTAGCATTCAGTTACGGGAAATCTGCAAGTGAGTGAAGACTAGTTGGTTATAGTCCATCAAGGGAGGATGATTTCCTGGAACAGAGGTGTGACACCTTTACTGTGTACCTTTGGGTCTTCCCAGCTCTGTTTCTGTCAAAGTCTCATCTCCATGATCATAGTGGTATCATGCTGGCTTATATGAAGATTATTGCTACTTGCACTAAGGATCAGAATTTATCCCCAGCTCTTTTTCGTAGCTGAAAAAGTATAGATGATATTTTTCAGTACTGTATGGCTCATTTGCCACTGGGTAAAATGAGGCAGCACAGCAAAACCCCAGATGTAGGAAACACAGAGCAGCAGAAGCACCTCTGGTACAGTGGGACTAATGGCTGCATTGGAGCTGGAACATACAAGACTTTTGTGTGATTCATTGGTATTGGTTTTGTTCAGGAAACACATTATTCTTCCCTGTTGCCAACTCAGTCTTGCTTCATAAGCATGAAGAAGTTTCAGAGCTTCATTCCTGTAATAAAGTTGCTATGGGAGAAAAAAAGGTGGAGAGGAAGGGGACATTTGTTAACATTACTTTTTTGTAGTTTATATATTCATCAGCCAAAAGTACACTTACTTATATGTCTAGCAGATAAAGAGGGTGCAGCTGGCATGATTCACTAAAGGAGTGACATGTCCCTCAGAGAAACACTCACAAAGCATCCAGCACACATGGAAAATGCACTTCTTATATCTGGTGTGAGAAGCCACAAATCACCCATTCCCAAAAATGCCTCACTATCATCAAGTATCTGATCTAAAACGTAAGGGAGGTTTCCACAAAACTCCACTGGCTTCATAATATTTTAGTTATATTTTGTGTGTGTGATGCTTTAAAATATTTGGCATTGCAAAGTTCCATATTTGAGGCACTAAGAGAAGTGACTACACATATAGCTGTCACCAGAGTTATGTCTTATGGCTTGAATTAAATGTGGACATCAGTAGAAAGAATAATAGTTTTAAGCAATGGTTATTTGAAACCAGTTAACCTGTTGGACTCTATAATACTCAGTTAACAAATTATTAGTACATCCATTAACCATTTATTAGTCCTTTATCAGTTAGTCATAAATAGAACCTTAATCCAAAGCACAATCATTTTGTCTATCTAAATTAATAGTCCGTCTAGAGAGATGATGTATGAGTTAAGCATAAAACAGGACAGAGGGACGGATCTTGTCAGGCAGAGCAGAAAATTTAAACTCCTTACTATATATTAATCGACAGAAAAACAACTAGGGGCTGAAAAGACTGCTCACAAAGTGCTTCCTCTTTGGAGCAGGGGAGGAGGAAAGAAATATGTTTCTGAGTTTCGGCTCAGTCTCAGTGATATCATGAATAAACAAGCTATATACATATTCTAAGTACCTTAACAAACAAAGCTCTATGAACAGGTTACCATCTCTGAAATACAAAATTCCAGGAAAAAAACTGCTGCTGCAGCTGCAGATGGGTCTGTACAGGCAAACCAACTGAATGCCAACCAGTAAAGTCTATGGTAAAGGCAGCCAAGCTGAATGGCAACCATCCAGAGGACAATCCCATTCATAATAAGTCTGTGAGCTATGATAATATTTGCATACGAATTTTATGGAGGAAATTTAAATTGAGATTAAAGCCTTGATCTTATAAAAAGACTAGACCAAGCAGTGGTCTGTGCATATAGAGACAAGGCACACCACATAAACTGTGCCGGCATGGATAACAGACCTGAATGGCGTGGAGACCAGTGCCATGGATGCAGGATAACTCAGACCTGAGGCTCAATCTCAAATAAAAAGACCAGGCCAGGAATGACAAGTCTCGTCTCCTTGTAAAGGAATGAAATGCCTCGTGTCACAGTTCTGGTGCCCCAGTGCTATTGCATCTCTTGATGACCTCATTTGGGGGAAATCCTGAAAAACACTTCAGTGATACTTTCAAATTTTTGCCTTTGAGCAATACTTTCCCTTTCCATAGCACCAAGGAAGCTATGGTCAAGTAGTGATACCTTTCAGCTGTGTTGACAGGATCCCCTGGCCTTTGCTGTGCCCTCGGCAGAGATACTTATGCCTGGTAAGCACTGCTTCCTCTATCAAGGTCATTCTGCAGCTTCACAGACACGCTTTGCCCAAAATAAATTAATAACAGAGCACACCTATCAATATTTATTACAATTACTCAGGCAGAATGTAAAACAAAGGCTTCATCCATCACCAGCATGCAGTCAAACCATTGCAATGACCCCAAGACCATGTCCCCACAACCTTCACCTTGTGTAAATGGTGTTATGTCCTGTCAGATGCAAGGGTTGGAGCTGCTCTTCTGCTTCTGCAAGAAAGGTGGAACCAGGTAAAGAGTCCAAACAAGAGATCTTCCTGCACAGGAGAGAGAGAGCTGCGAGGGCTCTAATTAGCTTTCCACTAAAATGTTTCCCACTGCCAAAGAGGAAGTGTGTTGTCTGGGATATTCATTTACCCTGCTAGGCTGAAATCCTCCAAAGTCTTTCTATGGGCCACATGCCAGAGGATGTCTTTAGAGCAGTGGTTGTACAAAACCACTCACTTCAGTGGCTAGATGGTTATATCATAACGTTTTGCTTTTCAGCTTTAAAAAAGAAAATAAATACAGTTGTGATACTGTATGTGTGCATGCACTCCTAAAAGCCTTTGAGAGAAAAAATCATGTTATTTCCTTGCTAGTTTATTGAATGACCACCAACTGTCATATTTTATCTTCTGCTACTGAGAAAATGTTTTTGTGGATGTTCAAGAAGATGCTTTAATGTCAGGTTTTCTTAGTTTCTTTGCTAGTACTATTGTTCTCCTGTTCCTACATGCACTTAAACTAAACAGTGTGCGAGGAATGCCAGATCAGGCTTCCTTAAAATTAGGCTCAATTAAGCCAGGTGGACTTTGATTGTTAACGACTGATTAGAAAGCAAAAGACAGATTTACAGCAAATTAGTCAATAACTGAATGTTTTTCCTTTTTAGTAAAAGAGATCTCCTTTCTGCCTGTTGTTATTCTTTTATTCCATCAAGATGCCTGTATTTATGTTACCACGTCTCAACAGAAAGGCTTTTTTTATTCTATTGACAAACCTGTCTCTTAGAAAAGAACATACTGCTGCTCCTGGTTTTACTGATTAGTGATAGGTTGACTATATTTAATATGATCATAATCTTAATATATTGTCATTTAGGTACACCATGGTGTTTGTTTTCTGCTTGTAGGGAGGTCACACTCTACCACACTATTTGTTTTCATTAGTGTGTTGAGGGTGGAGAGGTACATCGGTGTGTAACCCCAGAGCAAGAGCAATCTCCACTCAGGAACAGTGCTGTGCAAATGCTTTTCTCTCTGATATTTCTAACCTTACAATGAGCACAATGAATCTTTGACCTGCCTTAAGCAATAGTGTGCCTAAGGAGTGGCTTGCATCACAAACTCGATCAATATTTGTTTCAGGCATTTTAGTCCAGACAGGCAAATTATCTGAGGTTGCAAATGCCAGCAAACACAGGTAGGTGGCTAGACTTAAATTCAAGAGTGGGTCATGGCAGCAAAGTGAAGCCCTAGTGAAAGTTCAGGCATCTTAGGGAGCAACATCCAGATAGGGGCTTTCTGAATCTCAGTTTTGTCCTGAATTCCTGTTTGAATTGAGGTTTGGATGCTGGTATGTCTGCTAGCTGTAATAACAATTACAGCTTAGCAGCAAGATAGTTCTGAGAAAGATCCTAGCCACTTCTGGTTTTAGAAGCCTAAATATTTTTGGAAATCTGTCTCCATAAATAGCTGTACAGAAAAGCATCTTACAGACCATCACCAAAGCACAGGCTTTTCTGTCATTCTTCTTCCTCATCTCCCTGTTTCTGACATCTTTACCAGGCTGCAGGAAACAATAAGCAGCTGAATGATACCTAAACCTGGGATATGGGTGCACAGAAGAAGGCTGGTCCTTGCATGACCTACATTTTGAAAGCAGATATCAAAATCAGGAAGGAAAACAATTGACCCTGTTTTTCTGTGAGAGTTAAGTACAAAACCAAATACATACTTCAAATACCAGTATAGCTGGGTGACCCTTGTCTTGGGCATGTCAAGACGTTAAGTGCACCCAATAGCTATTCCCCTTTGGTACAGGGCAGGTTTTCACAACTGCCAATGTGAAGGCAATCTATGACTTCAGATTTCTTGAAGGCACTGGGAACTGAAAACTCCCCTTTGACTTTCTTCCTTTGCAGTGATTGCATGTATGGATTCGAAAGATATTTAAGGGCCACAGGGAAGTTAAGACAAAATTACAGCTGTACTGCTTAAGAAATGTAGCAATAGAAAGGACATGGTTAAATTAATAGGGGTGTTCTGTTGTTCAGATCTGGGAACATGGAATACAAGCCAGGTCTGCTCAGCGAATGTTAAAGCAGCAGTAAAATGGGCAACATTAAAAGTATAAAAGGACTATTATAAACTCCTGATTTAGCCTTCTTAATAAAAACTGAAAGCTGGCATTGCTTCCAGTAAGGGCTACTGAGAGTGTGACTATGTTAGTACAGGTGGGGCCAGGGAGAGGGAAGGGAAGAGAAAAAAGAGCATCAGGAGAAAGTGTGTTTTTATTGTCTGATTTTTGGTTTTATTAGCGAAGTTTGTAAAGAAAAAAGGTAGCTGGATTGCTCCACTTTACATAGTGAAGGAGAAACTGAAGAGTCCCTACAGAGAAAGAAGGAACTCATCTTTTAATATGCTCCATTTTACATCTTTGAATCTAGAGATTTCAGGTCCCAGGCAATAGCCAAGGCGTAAGATAAACAGGAGAAGACAGAAGAGTTTTCTTTCTTACTTTTGGGCTGGCCATAAGTGAGAAGTCATTTGACCTCTCTTAAGGCTATTTGTGCATTTAGGTAAGTCAAATGATCTTGAACTAGCTATGGGCTAAAAAATACAAGCTACTCTTTGCCCACAAGAAAGGACTTGTCCTCCATAGGGTTCCCTGTCTTTGCCTCTGTTGACCACTTCCACTGAAGACCATTACTTCTCCATGTGTGCTACACTTCTAGCAATGTGCCACTGATAAGGAATTCAAACCACTGAAGGCCTGACCCTACCCTTCACATTGGCTAGAGACTCTATTATTAGCTCATGACCAGGAGAACTCTGTTCTGTTTGTTCTTTTCTCATACACCATATATTCAATTAACTGCTGAATTTTACCCTGAAGAACTCTGTCTTCTTCCCATCACTCTTTTTCCTTTAACCCTTATGGATAACGTCTAAAATAATTGAGAGCTAGAGTTAAAATAGCTAAAAAAGAAACAGCTGTTGACCCTGATCTTCCAACTGTTCCTTTCAATTTTAGTTACTCTTGTAAAGATTTTTAATGAGGGACATAGAGTATTTTTATTATTTTAACTAATTCCAATTACTTAACTAATTAAAATAATTATCTCAGTTGTGTCATGCATTATGCTACTACTGATAAAGTTTATGAAGATTTTTTTCTTAAAAAGAAGTAGGTTAGATCTGTTTGTTACTGACCAAGGCATTTGATTTATTTTTGCCATCTTAATTGACAGAAAACAGGGTAAAGTAGACAAATAATTGAAAGACCATTTCTCATCAGTTTCGAGTTGGTAATGGATTTAGATTGACCTAAGACTCCAGTAAAGCAGGTGTGAATGAGGACCATTGAGCGTAAATAATTTCTGCTTCCTCAGTGAACAGTACAACATATTTGTCTGTATGAATGCCTGTTTTTACAGTATAGATCTTTATGAACGATTTGTCAAATCAGCTTGAGAGAAATGATGTTGAGAGATTTGATGAAGTACAGAATAAGGTAGGTGGCATACTGAGTACCTGTCCTCCCATGCAGAGTGTTCAGCCTCTTGCAGGATTAATCCCTTACTGAGGGCTATTATGATTCACATTTATAAAGACCAGATCACACTATGAAGAAACAAACTAAATTTCAAACTTTGATCCAAACGTAAATTGGCTGCTGGTCAATTAAACAGATATTAGATCATCACTCACTAGGTTAAAGGCATCAACAATATGTTGATGTATTTCTCAATAGCAATTTCTCAAAATCCTTCTCCAGCAGGATTTCTTCCTCTGTCAGCTGTGGTCATGTTCTTGTGCATGGGAGCTCTGGATTGCTGAGGAAAGGAATCAGGTGACAATTTGCAGACCTTGGTTCTGCACTCCTAACTTGAGCAGGGTCTTGTGCCTCTCATGCTGGGAGGAAAAATCTGTTTCGGATAGTCTGACAAAAACACATCACTAGATGGGAGGTAGGGCTGGACAGTAGGAATTCCTGGAGTAGGAATTTCTGTAGTTGTAGACCCCTGGAGATGAAAAAAGTGTGGGAAGATATTATAGGACAAAATTTCCTAATAAAGTTTTGAATGTTAACAAAAGAAGCTATGGAAAGAGGTGAGGAATCAGCATCAGGTTCTATGTTAGTGCAGTAAATACAGTAATTGCTTACCGAGAACACTATGTCATGAACGCTTTGCAAAAGGCAGGAAAAGCAGCTGTTTGATCATGTGTTCATAAGTAATACATGTCTTACAGGTCTGTGATTGTTTACTATGCATCATGTTCTCTGTATTTCCATTTCTATTTTATTCCAGATAATTATAAATGGCTAATAGTCCCACAAGTACAAAGCTATAAAGATGTACTTTCATCTCCTTCTGAGGATTTCATGTCAGTTTAGGAATAAGAAAACCTCCTGAACTAGATCAAGTGTTTACTCCAGACTAAAAATATATCCACAACTGTAGAAGACTATGAGAGTGTCTCTGAGTCCAAAGGGTGTCTGAAGATTCCTGTCAAAGATCAAAGGACTGTACAAAAGGTTATACATACGTGGGAATCTGTGCACAGTTTATGGACTTGGCTGGATAAGGAATGTTGTGGGCATGGCTGCAAAAGAAAAAATAAAATCAAAGAGTCTCTTTTGATTGTGTAACTTGGTTTGCACCACCCTTAACCTTAGTTTTACCTTTGTTTTGAACTGAAATGTCAAGGATTATAAACAGAAAAGTAATACTGCTAAAGTGGACAATTTTCCATAAGTGGCGTCCATTTCCAGTGACCCAGCAACTGTCATGAAGACTCAACAACCATATACTGTGTATCCCCTTATTCTGAAAAATTCCTGCCTCTGGGCTGGTCTAAGTCAGGTACCAAGCTAAGAGCAAAGGTTAAGCCAGGCCAGTTCAGCAGAAGAAACTGTCCTTTCTGACCTTAAGAGTGAAGGTTGGGATATGTGGGGAAGATGGACCAGTGGTTTCAATACAGAGAATTTGACACTGGAGACTGCCAAGGAAACAGAAAAGCAGAAGTGAAGGCAAGACAGCCTGAAGACAACTAGCTGGGCAAGGAGAGAGGATTTGGACACTGAGAAGGAACTTTGGGATGGGAGAAAGGAGAGAGACTGCATTAGAGGCACCACTGAGGTTACCAGTGAAAGAGAATTGTGTCGGAAGGGATCAAATCGGTCACACAAAGTGCTGAGCAAGGAGGCTGGGTCTGACTGACTGAGACAAGAAAGAAGAGTCCAGATATGAGGCGAGATTGAATGGTGAACATAAGGAGGAAGAGCTGCCCAGCTCAGTGAAGAAGGGCAGTGGAGTAAGAGGACACTGCACTCTGACAGAGAGGCTGTAGGAGACCCAGCAGAAGGTTGCACTTGAAAGGGGAGAGGAAGATCTTTCCAAAGCTGTAAATCAAAGAATCATAGAACGGTTTGGGTTGGAAGGGACCTTAAAGCTCATCCAGCTCCAACCCCCCCTTCCATAAACAAGGACACCTTCTACTAGACCATATTGCTCCAAGCCCCATCCAACCTAGCCTTGAACACTGCCAGGGTTGAGTCAACCATAGCTTCCCTGGGCAATCTGTTCCAGTGTCTCACCACCCTCACAGTAAAGAATTTCTTCCTAGTTTCTAACCTAAATCCATCTTCTTTGAGCTTGAAGCCTTTCCCCCTTGTCTTGTCACTGCATGTCTTTGTAAAATGGTAACTAGAATCTCCAACCTGAGTCTCACTATTACTCTGTCAAAAAATGACTATGAAAACTGGTAAATAGTTCCAGTACTAGTCTCCCAGAATGATGACAGCTTAGTACTATTATTGGTTACTCCATTAACTCACCTATAAGAGGTCCAAAGGTTCAGCTCTGCTGATGATCCACAGGAGTGTCAGTGTAACACCAGGACATGGTGCTTGTTTTTCCATATGCTTTCCTGAAAGCCCTAGGAAATTATTCTCACCAAAGCATGTTAAAAGGACTTTATTAATATAGCAGAGTTAATCAGAGTATACGCTAGGAAATGCCAGAAGTGCCACAACCAGGCAACTGTTGCTCCTCTGGGGTGTTGCAGTCCCCACTAATAAAATATCACAACTGAAATGATAATAAAAAAATCAAACAGATTGTTTTGGGTCAGTCATGCTGTGCTCACTTTGAAAACGGCTGCATAGTAAGGCGAGATTTTAAGAGTTCCAAACAGAAGCAATTAAGTTGGTGAAAGAAAATATAGCTATTTGCAAATATGCCTTCTCCTCCTTCACTCTCCAGTGCAAGAGGAGTCCTGAGGGACCAGTTAATTTCTGCATGTGTATGTACTGTTCTTTAGGTCACAGTACAGCAGACTGAGACACAGAAGTTCAAGCCAAAATTGTTTTGCAATTAAGAAAGTGTTGCAAGGTGAAGTTGTGAGGGGAAATAATAAAAAAGGAGGTCTTTAGTAGCATAACTTTTTTTTTCTTTTACTTCCATGGGTCTGAAGCATATGTTTTATTTGAAGGTACATGCTTGAGAAATATCAGTTTGAATTAGGTCACACTTGGACATTTAAGGGAATTCATGAACGAGGGGCAAAGCTGTGCGAACTGCACATTGTGTAATGCTTTAGTTTAAGGGTCTCTGGTTATCAGAGAGTAAAACTGATGTATATTGTTAGTCACATACATTAAGAATAAAACCTGAGAAAAGACTGACATACTTTAAGCAGCCCACATTGTGAGCACCTTACTGCTAATGGAGTCCTGCCTCACAGCAAGAAATTACTTTCCAGCAAGCCAGTGAGATATCAACACAAATTAAGACTTCTCCACTGTCACAAAGAACACTTTGGATTGAACCAGGGTCTCCTGAGTCCTAACCCAACCTTCACAGCCCTAACCATTATATGTAAACCCCTTCACGCTAACTAAAAATAGGCTAAATACATTTTAAATGGCAAGCTTTTGAGAATTGTATTTTCTCAACAACTAGCCATGGAATACAGAACAAAGCGGAGCCCAAGTGTTAATTGCTCCAACCCCATAATTAAATGCAGACATACTGTACCCTGACTGTGATTCTTGAAAGCTTGCCCACTTGTGTTATTTTTCAGTCCAATAAAAAAGAACACCATCAATAGTTTGAGTAATGCAGTTTGCAATAGCTGATGTGACAATAGGTCATTGGCACAATAATGATCAGCAGTGCCTTCATGCATTAGCTACAAGCTAAAAAAAAAGGCAGTAGTCAAGCCACTGCAAATTATTCTGTTTATGAACATCCGGTATGCTTCAGAAAGCAGTGAAAGCGCATGTGTTTACTTTGCAGTTCTGTCGGAGAATGGCTGAGGGATCAGATTTAGTGCCTGCCTGGATGGGCCCATGCTCTTAGTTGGACAGATGCAAGCCTGTCTGGCCCAGAAGGCAAACACATCAGCACAGTACCATGAGCAACCTAATGTGTGTTGCTTCTTTGCTAGTATGTCTTCATAGCTCTGGACCAAAGGCCAACCTAGATGCATTTGGACCAAAGGCCAACCTAGATGCATTTGGACCAAAGTATTTGCAACTAGAGCCAGCATCACTCTTCCTCCACTCATGTCCTGTGATCTCAGCCAACATGAACAGTTTTCACCTGACCCACAGCATGTAGGTCCTGCTATCCCTTTCCAAGTCTGACCTTCACTGTTAACTCTAGGAACGAAATGCAAGTTGAATATTTATTATTTAGATGTGCCAAGATCAAGCTTTTACTTCCCAGTTAAAGTGGTTTGTTTAATTAACAAGAAATTCCTTTCAAAAATTGAATCAGGACATTATATGCCTTCAAGGGCTTGGACCCCTTAGGCTACCTTCTGCTTATGTTTTCCTTGCATCCTGCACATTTTCTTTGTGAGTGAGTGTCTAGGTTCTGCAAAAAAACCCCAGAGCTGTGATTTTCATATGATCACTTGTGGGTGCTTAAATTGAACACCAAATTTAACAGGCCACTATAAAATATGGGTAATAATTTTCATTTCCTTTAGAAGGTGGGCAGCATTAGAGCATTGCTCTTATCACCACCTGTATGTCAAGTGAGGTACCTTCATGTAGGGAGGAAGGCAGGGGTATTATTTCTCTCACTGGGAGTTCCCCTCTGAGGAAGCCCTACTCATGTGCTTGTACTTTGGAAATGCACTGAACCAAAATGCAGGTTACCCCATGGTCACGGTCCACATCCTTCGCTCCTGGCACCACCTATCCTTTGGGCATTTACCATCTGTCCCCAGGTTGTCATGCAGAGAGGGGTTAAAAGCATTGCTACATTTACATCCTATGTTCAACGGACTTTGTACCGCAATGGTTTCTGCTGTGTCCCAGCAGTACTGGCTGGTAATTTGAAAAGTGCTTTATGATCCCTGCAGAGTGAAATAAACTTGTAAGTGAGAGGCAGAGCCTTGAGCCTGAATAGTGCTATAAAGCTGTTGAGCAAGTTAGACAATCTCAAATAATATCCCCTTGGGGGCTGAGTAAATTCTTGTGGGAGGGGAGGAAGAGGATCAAGATACGCTTGGTAGATGTTGTGCTACTGGTGGTGTCAGGGATTTTACCTGTGGCATGGACCATGCACCCGTTACTCCTCCAGCTACAGGCTGCTGGGCTATGCACTCCACCTGCAGAGCAGCTCTCTGAGATTGCAAAGAGGTCTTCTGACTCTCATTTGAACCTCCAGAGTATCTCTAAATCTGATCTGATGATTCCCTGAGCAAGAATACCTGTTTCCTCTCTCCCTCTTGGTTCCCAAATATAATACAGCTGGTGAATTAATCAGTGGGTTTTTTTTCCTCACATATCAGTACTGTATCCTACTGTCACGTTTGCATTCTGCTTTACATATTCCCTTACCAATAAGACACTAAACCTGAGGAAGCTGTGGTTGCTTTAGGGAGTCTCTGACATAATTCAAACATCTTCCTGGAAAAATGTAAATTGTTCCATTCTAAATTTGTCCTACGGTTTCAAACCAGAAATACAGCTCTTCTGAAGCTGTTAAATATGGTGCAATTATTAAAAGGCTGTGGTGTGCTCAATGAAGAGGCAACAGCACCACTTCAAACAGGTAAATCATCCTTGTAAACTGTCTTAGAGATCCTTATTAATAACAGTAAATAATTACTATTAGTTGTATAACCAAACTGTTTCAGGCCCACTGGAATTCAGGGAGAGAGCTGACTTCTCCAGTGAGAACTGCAACCATTATTTTGGCAGCATTGAACTTAGATTTATGGTATTCCATTAAGAAGGAATGCATTAACTCTACAACTGTCACCACTGCATTGATGTCAAAGGAAGTGCTCTGCCTGGCTTTGCTGACTTGATTGATGGAAAATAGTATATCAGTCTGGTCGCTCTCTCTCTGATGAGAAAGGCAAGTATCCTGGATCCCTGAAGCTATAGCAAAGCTCTATTTTTTTTCCCCTGCTCTTGGCTAATTTTCCTGCATTCTTTGGCCCTGGCCATGGAAAAGGAAAAACAAGACAGTTGACTTCTTTACATAGCCCAGAGAGGAAGCAACCCAATAGGCAGAGCAATGAAGATGAACCCTTCTTGCCTTCCACTCCAGTTCAGTTTCAAGCTTGAACTTTGCACAAACGCTATCACCACAGTGGGCCAAACTTAAACAGCAAATTCAAACACCTACAGATTTGGAGATCACCACAGATTGAGACCTAGTCAAAATCTTGATTGCAGGATAAAGATTTCTTACCATGGGCCTACTCCCCAGCAGACTGCAAAAATACTGGATTCATCTCTGGTGAATACTTAAAATAGCACCTTTCCTGTAGCACATTAAAAAGGCACTTATTTTTTGCAAGGCAGGGGAGTGCTGCTATTGCTCTTGAACAGATGGAGGATTGAGACACACAGGAAATGTCTAGTAAGTAAAATAACCAGGGACCATGCTCTGGCCCTGAGGCCAGGCAGCACAGCATGGCTCAGCTCTACATACCATAGTCTCTCCTTTCTCTTCCCCACCCCCTCAGAGCCAGGGTATTGGAGTCGAAATTGCCTGCTGGGAATGGTCCCTGGCACATGCTCTCCCCTGAAGCGTGTCTGTGTGTTGTCTGGAAGAACAGCAATCAGCACAGCCAGGACTGCACTTGGGAGTGTGCTTGCAATTAAGGAGCATGGACAACCACTGGCTTCTGCTGCCGCTTTGCTCTGTCAGGCTAGTGTGGCCTTTTACGGACCTGTAAAGGACTTGGCAGAACACAAGCAATCAAGTCCATAAATATGCTCCTTGAAACTGCAATCTAAACCTACTGGCATTTCAATTTTTAACAGCAAGCTGACCCAGAGAAGTGACATTCAGCATCTGCATATGTCCACAACTGCTTCAGTTGTGGTGACTGAAAGTCTTTCTGCTCTGAAAGCCTTCGACCAGATCAGGGAGGACACTATTGTCAGTCAAGTAAGGAGAACAACGTAAAGAAAAAACAGGATCCATGATCAGGTTCATTAGATTTGCAAATGAGATCCCCAAGTACATGCGTGTGCGTACACACACACAGAGCTGTGCACGTACAGTCCAAGAGACAGTGCCTGGTAAAACTTCTTGGAGGCACCGAACAAACATGCGGCAGACAGGATTTGCAAAAACGAGCCTCAGTCTCTTCATGAATCAAGTGATGTCCCCACAGGCACGCTGGGGTCTTAATCCTTCCCATGTCTGACCCTGCTCCTTTCTGTGGAAGACACAGTGGTCATGATTCTGACCCAGGACTTGAAAAATCTGAATGCTTCAAAACCCAAAAGGACAGGACCAAAGCTAAGTCATATATCATACGTAAGAGAGGGAAAAATCTCATATTTTTCTGAGCTTTGTTTCCACTTTGGGTCAAGAAGTAAATTCATATTATGGAAGATACCATTTTATCAGCTTCTTCACCATATGCATTGATGGTTTTGATTCTACCTTAAAAAACCATATAAATTTAGGATGCTTTCTGTTAGTTTTCTTCCTGTGTTATTATTAGAAATTGTCCCTGTAGACTTAAAACTAATGTTCTCTTTACAGAAATAATCTCTATTATTCATATTTTTGGCCAGAAATTAGTCCTTCCACAAAGCCTTCCCATCTCAGCTGGTAAAGATTAGTCTCTTTACTGTCTCGTTTCACTGCCCTCTTCTGTTACTCATCTGCTCATACTTCATCTTATCCAAAGCTTTTGCAGAAGCAGGGGGCTTACAATGAACTCATTAATCAGCGTTTCTGGAACTAAGATGTGGGGAAGTCTCACCTCTGCACATCCTCTCATCATTGCTGTGCTTATCATCATCTTAAATTGGTTTGTCAGCCAGCCACTCACCTCAGTTGCTGTTTCTTGCTATGCCAGCACCACACTCCCTATAAGAAATCATAAATTATAGCATGCAGTGAAGTTCATGTACTTTTGAGACAAAATAATCACTAAGAATTTGGTTACTGAAATTTCCCTCCCAGCCTCTTGCAAAAATGTGTGGTTTTAACTCAAATTTTTATATTTTCTTTCTGCCAGTTTTCATTTAAGTCTCATATTTTTATTGAATGTGAGCTATTGAACTAAGTTCACTGAGTTACTTCACAAACAATTAGCACAGATTATTCCAGAAACCACCATCCCTTAATTCATTACCTTCTAAGATGTATTTATATATTAGGTTTCTTTAAATTGCCCCTATGTAAGAATTGAGTCTGCAGTATTATGGTGGTGCTGCTGGAAAACTACTTGCATTCACTGAATAGGAAATTCAATGTGAGCCATGCAGGAAAGATCATAAACATAGCTGTGTACAGAGCAGTTGGAAAACTGGCCTTTTCTACAATAAGGATCAGATTTTTCCTCTAGATTTGGTTGACCACCATCTTGCCCTTTCTAATGCACTTAGTCATCACTGTTTTAGAGTACCAGGCAATGTGATTCAGCAGTCTTCAGGCAAAACATAGCACAGATGTCTTTGGTCAGTCTGCTGGCTAATTGATAATATATCAGCTGACAGCCTGCAGGGGAACTGGCTGCAGATGCCTCTCACTGAGATCTGTGTAGCTGTGATGCCCATTATGAGCACATTAAGCTTCGAATTTTGTATTTTTGTTAAGAACTCTGAAAAACTGGTGAACATTTAAATATTTTGAAATAAATATGCTAAACATATTGCTCACTATCTGATTTTATTATCAAAATCTGAAGTTGCCAGGGACTTTGTTTTGACATAGTCACAGGAGTTATAGATTGAAAGAAGCAGCATAAGCTTTATTTGATAATATATATTTTTAATTGTTTGCATAAACCCTGGTAGGAAAGCACTCCGTGCAGCAACCTAACACACACTCTCATCTTTCTGTTTGATTGCAGACTTCCAAATAACCATTGGTAGGACTAGCAGAGCACAAGAAGAGTCTGTGTCTCTGCTTCAGTTTCTATTTCCATAACAATTATTTGTATGAAACCAGTTCTTTACTATAATATGCGCTCTACCATAACAGACCCAGTCAGTTTGGTACAATGACTCTTCAGAGGATTTAACTATTTAACTTTTTATTACATTGAATCAGAAAGAAAGAACAGCTGACTAGAGCTAAAACAGGCTTTCAAGACTGTACTGCATAAACCTTATTTTAGCTATCAAAAAAAAAAAATTAAGACGTGTTACTCATTTTAAACAAATGTTCCTATTGTAGTGTCAGATTTACATGTTTTTCTGGCTTTGACTCAGATGGATTCTTCATGGGGATCAAAGTGATAAAGTTCATTACATCAGAAAACTCACTTGGATCAACTTACATCACTTCAATGAAAGAGAGTTTCCTTTGCTGGAACAACTTAAAGTACATGCATCTATTTTGATGTTCCTCATTCCAGTCTTGTGATGTTCTCAGCCCACATACTTTCTTTGGCTCCAGAGACACAGAAAAGGTCATAGAAGTATTCCAAGGTTATGCCACTTATACACACAACACAACGTTAAGAGTTGTAGCTTTAAGAGAAACTGAAGTTATTTAACACTCTACCAAGAGCCTGATGCATCATTCTGGAAGACTTTTACTGTCTTCAGAGGGTTTGTGATTTTGTCAGCAGGCAAACACAGATTAGGTTGCATATTTAAGGACCTATTTAATTTTTTGGTCTATTACTGCCAACTTCTCCTGCAGAATATTGTCCTATTGTCCTATTATCCAAACATTCCTTTACAACTACTCACCTATTCATGAAAATGAGAGAAAGATCAGGAAAATAATGTTTTAAACCATTTTTGATAGAAAAAATGCAGATCCATCAGAACATTTTGTGAGAAAATATCTTTTACATAAATATTGCAAAGAGTTGGGGGATCCAGAATGGAATGGCTGGTCAGAGGGAACAGGGTAAGTTGGTAATGTACAGGATTGAATTCCCAAATACCCACCTTTCCTGGGTTTGCCTCAGCTATTGAAATGCTGGATCTTCTGAGCTGGATTTTTTTAATTCCATTTAAAACTGATAGAGCTTGAGGCCTCATTGTATCACAACACAAAGCAAATGTCAAACATTGGGATTTTTTTTTTTCCAGACAAAATTCCTGTTTTCCAGCCACACTTACCTGAGTAAAACTGATCATCCCATCATCTTTTACTTATATGAACTTTCTGATTTCATACCATATTATCTTGTTGGACAGTATTACTTAGTGAACTGAATTCCTCTAGCTCATGGTTACCAGTCAACTGTGTTTCCAAACAGCTATGTATTTCCACCAACAGTTGCTTATCACAAATGTAGACTATGACACAGCAGTCTGAGTTATCCCCAAATCAGCTTTTTTCACCACATGGTCTTTAATCTTTAGAGGGAAATTCTCTTTGACATGCCCACCTGGACAGTTATGAAGTACTTTCATTCTGTCCCAAAACAGATCCTACAGTAAATGGAGGAGATAAGGCAAAGACAGACCTGAAGCATGCAGGCGGTTTCATGCCATGATTACAGATAATGTCGATCTACTACTATATTGCCCCCACTGCCAGCCTGTGTGACAGAAATGTGCTGACTTGTGCAAAGATAAGTATTCAGCAAAATGGATTACTGCAGAGCTAGAAAGTGATGGGTTGAAGGCATGTGTTTTCATGGGTTCCCAAAGTGCTAACTGTGAATATTTGTAAATGATGCGTGGATAGTTTAGATTTAATCTTATGTGCTGCCTAAGTACCTACACAGTTTTGCTTACCAAGTGACTCTTAAAAGTGACCAGTGAAGACTTGCAGAGTTATGCTAAATACAGAGCAGTAAAGCTACATTATATTCTATAGCACTTTCCTCTTTCTCCTTCCAAACCTATTTCTGTGTCTGGTGTTAGATCCAAGCCCCAGTGAGACTACCAAGTGTGAACCCTTGCCATGCAGGTCTTAGCACTAAGTCATATTCAACGACTTAAATCTAGTCCCTCTGCTCCTTTGCCTTTCAGAGCCTGGGGAGAAGGATCCTCTTTGAAGATGAGGGCAAATATGAGAATCTCAGGAGAACGCATAAGTTCATGAAATTATCACAAAGTTGAGACTGGAGACCCTTATGGGATTAAGCCAGAATCTGAAACTTAGCCAAGGTTCAGACTTTAACTTGAAACCCAAACCCTAATTTAAAGCTGATCTTAAGGCACATCTGGTTAACAGCTTCTGAGTTTACATTCTAAAGAAACATTAAGATGGTTTTGCTTTTTTCAAAGGTGATATGTTTCTGTTTGAACATCGAAGATGAGAGTGTTTTCATTTTATTATTATAGTAACTTACATTTATATAGTATTTTTTTATCCCCCAAATCCTAAAGTACTTTAGAAACCGTACAAAAGGATCTCTTAATCCACTTCGAAATAACAACTCTTAATGCAATACCATATAGGAGCTTAGTAGAGGATGTATGACTAAAGTCTCTAATGAACACAAACAGAGAGGACCTTGGTTTTAGGTTTCACCCAAAACACAGTAGCTCCATGAGCACAGTCTCCTGAACTCCAAGCTCAGTTGGCACATCAATTGGAACTCCAAAGAGAAATTGCCACTTACTAAGTCATGGGTGCCACTCATGGTGGCACCAATACATTCCTCAGAGCCCTTCTGCTGAAGCCCTTGTCAGCCACAAATCCACCCCAACCTAAGCAATATGCCTGCACTGGAAAGTGCAAGAAAGCATGGTAAAGGGGAGAAGAATATCAGAGAAAAAATACTTGCCATCCAATCTACACTTTCTTCTTGTCAAAATACAACCTACCTGTCAGACCTACTTTCAGTTATCATCTTGTTTATAAAAACCACATAAAGGAACTTGCTTAAAATGTAATACCACTGAGTCACAGAAGTCAAGCTATTAACACATAAAGCTTAATCAATAAATTACATTAATTCATGTATTGATCACATAATCTGTTTTAAAAATAAATATAACAGCCCCTCTGGTAATATAAAACATGAATGAAAAGAGTATACATTTCAAATGGTTCCTGGATTATCCATCTCCTCAGAAATCCTAGACTCATCCAATAACATTAGCAATTCATAGAGGCTGTCTATTTTACATAGAGCACGTCAGCAAAAATAGATTTCTGAATCAACCTGAATATTTTGATGACAAATTATCTATAAAAAATTCTTTTGGCATTGTGATAAACTGGACTTAGGCTGTTGACATTTTTAAATTACTAAACTGTTAAAAATAAGCTGAGATGAAAACCAGTCCTTGCAATATTTATATGGTTCATATGTTTATATAAGTTTTTCAAGACTGACTAGCAAATTGGGAAGCCTATGTCCAACAAGATACACCTCTAATTTTCACCAGAGGTCTTGAATTGGCACTCCAAATCCTATTTGATTATCTTATCTGGAAAATTAAATTAAAGGAAAGAAGGAATGATTCTTGTGGATTGTCCCTATGATATGAAATTGAAAGGAGAAGACAAAACTGATTATTTGTTTCAAGTTTCAAAGTTTTTAATTTTCCAAGTAGAAGGTCATAAGAATCATGTAGGAATTGGGTCCACTTGTGTGAATCTGGAAAGCTATGACCACTGTATCAGGCTAAGGCAGCTGCAGGGGAGGAGTCCCAGGTAATAAGCAGCAGTAATGCTGGGAGGCAAGAGCTCACAAATTGTGTCTCATTTAATTCCATTCAACCTGATCATACATATTTCCGACAAAGTAATTTCTGAAGGTCTTAGGTCATCCCAGAAAGATTAAGACTACTGCACTAGAACAGGAGAAATGGTATCAAGTCAGCTTTTTCCTTAGTAGACTATGCAAAACCTTGCTGTACCATTAAGGTACACAATTATTAAATACGTAAAATTGAAATAATAAATATGTAGTTTGATTAGATGAGGATATAAAAGCTGTGGTAGTAAAGTCAACATTTGAATCAATCAAGTTTATGAAAATTAAACTAGCAGAGCATGGATAAATTAAGCAGGCAGGCATTACTGAAGTATTCAACATTTATTAGGGAAAATAGTGGAGGTTTTGTTTTCATCTAGAATGATATGACATACAGGCATGACCTCTGTCACCTCTTCAGTGCTAAGTAAGTGAGCTTATCATGCTTAGTGGTAAATGACTTCAGTAATTTTTGTTGTTTTCTATTTCCCATTGAAGAAACTTTCAGGACAATATTGTTGGTGCTTCATTGTATTAAAATAATAATAACTTTACGCATGAAAACAATGACCAGCCTTTTTTCACTTAGAAAGTGCAAAAGGAGGTCCAGCATGCCAGACTGCCTAGCTCCTGCTGAACACAGAAATGTTGTTTCTGAGCTATGAATGCCTGTTTCTATGACAGAATGTTTCTAAGTGAAGCTATTCAGGTTCTGCCCTGAAGCTTTCCCAGTTTCCAGACTTCAGCCTCTACTGGTTGCAGAAGAAAAAGGAAAATCAAAAGTTCAGGTTAGTCTTTGTATTCCATTTGTAAAAATGCATTCAGAAAAATACCTATTTTGAATCTGAATGTACCAAAACAGATGGAGTGTGGGTAATTTTCCCCGATGTGTTCACATTTCTATCACAAGATTGTTTCATAGATACAAAAGCAAGGGGTCATATATTATGCAGATGGCAATAAGAGATATGCAGTATCAAGGCTGAGAACCCATCATGTGTAACAACACCTTGAGGTCTACTCTCAATTGCTAGAAGAAAAAAAGGTGGATGCTGCCTAGGGATGCATATCTGCTCTATTTATGGCCCTTCTGCTTCCTTTATTATCCCAAATTGACACATTTTCCTTGATCTCTTTCTTTTGCTCCAGAGATCCATTCAATGGTTATTTTCCCAATGAGGAAGCAAGGCTTTAGGCAGATTTGTTATGCTGAGTTTAGCAACTGTAAAGCTAATTTATCCCTCTACTTGGAGGGGAAGTATCTGCTCATCTGATGACCACCTTGGTCTTTTTTTCAACCCTTCCCTTTGGCAATAGTTTTGTGTCTCCCTCCTTTGTATTAGGCAAGTGAGGCTATCTCCTCTAAACCCTGACAGGGATGCCCAATTGCTTCAGGGTTTAAAACAGCTAAAAGGGATGTGTTTGGGGTTTGTTGTTTTTTTGTTTTTGTTTTTGGTTTTTTTTCTTCTTTTTCTGTTCTTTCTTCTTAGTAGCTCCTATTAGCCTTACCCTCATGTTTCAGTGAGTTCTCTCCCAGCAGGGAAACTGCCTGCTGCAGGGTGCTTTGTTGCTTTCATAAATCTCTAATTAGGTCCCTATCTGATTTAACAAGAAGTCAATCCTGTCCCCAGTCATCTTGAAAGCTTTACGAATCTTTGCTTTTTGAAGATCCCAGTGAGAAAACAGCCTCCTACCTATCCCACGACTAATCTTTTCTACTTTCCTAATACCCTAACCTCCTCTCTAAATAAAATTGGAGCAATTAAATAGGAAAACATTGTAACATATATTTCCATGCTCAAAGGATATCTCTCAGATGGTTAGGATTGGTTCCCAACTGAGGATAAGGCCCTTCACTGACAAGAGGGTCCATGAAAGCAGGTTTAACTCCACAATGCTTTGGCAATATCAAGATACTATTTGAATTTCAAAACCTTTGGCTTCTTGTTGGGATTTGGTTTGTTTGGTTTTGTTTTGTTTTTAAGGATTAATTTACTTTAATGTTATTCAGCTTTCAATTCTAGACTTGATGAAAGAGGACCACCAGTGGAATTTGTTAACATTATCTCAACTCAGATGTTGGTCACTCCTTGCTTAGCAGGTATAGAGGCAAAATGGAAGAAACAGCTGTTTGAAAGTTGGGAACAGTCTGGAAATCAAGACCAGTAGAGTACAAGCAATAATTGTAAGCATGAGTCCTCCCCCTGGGCTTTTAAAAGGAAATGTAACATTTCCAGAGTCTGAAGAGATTATTTCTGTACATGTAACACAAGTGGGATTAAGCACAAGCAGTTTTCCTGACAGCAAAAATTGAAACAGTCATATTACTAGCCTCCAAAACTTAAATGATGGCTTCTTTTGACGCTTTTGTCTCCGGGAAAAGCCCATCTTAACCCTGAAGTTTCTCTGCACCTTTCAGCTCAAATGCCAGAGACCTGGCAAGATTAATGCATCTTTCATGAAGTCATTCAAAGCACATTGTGAGAGGTGCTGAGTGCCCTTTACTCACTGGATCAGGCCAGTGGAAAGCTAGAAAAAAGTATACAGACCAGCAAGAGAGCAGGAGAGCAGACTGGAGAAATTTCATGGTGTGCTTTCCTTGCTCTTCTCTCCGCTTGCATCACTTATTGTTATGTATGACAGGAGGCAGAGCTTTATAGTTGGATGTGACCTGTTTCTTACACAAGACTACAGTTCAAAGAGAACTATTTCACAGGAACTGTTTCACTGCAATTATATATGCAGACATTCACAGAGGAAAAAAATCACAGCATTTATTAACAGCCATATTTGCTTGAGGTGCAAACTTCAAACTTTTGCAGATTTCTTCTCCAAGTATAGTTGAGTCTAAACAGGAAGGAATGAAGAACTGGAGACATAGCTGAGAACATAATTCATGCCAATAAGAACTTCATTTCTTGATGTCATTGAGAAGATGGACCCAGAAATAACTTCTACTGCTATGATAATAGCAGTAAGTGCCCAAATCCATCAGGAATACACCTGTACCTCGCATTTAGCTATCACTGGGCATTTGTACCACAAATCATTAGTACAAAAAGCTAAAAAACTCATCCCAAATCCTAAAGGACAAATGTATTGAACACTAATTACAAGGCCAGAGCCTCTGTTTAATATTGAATACAAAGAAGACGACAAAGATTCAAAGATGTCACACATCCTCTAGTGAGCATGACTGAAACCCAGTAGTTGGGTGATTGAGCCAGAATATGTTTGTTACAAGAATTCCCAAGGATGAATTTGTCACTTTTTCTTGTGAACTGTTTGATGATTAATTACTGTTGCTGTCAGCCAGCAAACAGCACTTTTATTTCCCTCACTTGGATTTTTCAGGCTTCAGTGTTGAATGCTGGAAGGGAACTGGAGTTTGTGTCTCTGCTGGGCTAAAGGGCTGCCCAGCCTTGGACATATTCTCTCACCATTAGTAGGTCTGCTCTTTACCTCCTCTTTGGAAAGCCAGTTGACTCATGCTTCCCCAGCATTTCTGGTGGTGTAATCTGTCTATACCTGTCCAAAACACATCCTTCCCAATGACAGCTCATGCATGTGATGAGTGCTTTCCAAATTGTAGTTTTTACAAAGATCTCTAACATATGCCCCATGCAGTTATCCGAAACACTCCTGAAAGTTTATTCATGATCACATCCAGCTTTCTAATGTGCGCATATCTCTAAATATCAAAGCTAATCACCTTATTCTAAAATTAACACTGGGACATCACCAGTGCTAAGAAGGAACATTAGGATATTGACGTGCAAATGAGCAGACTGGCTGAAATCTCAGGTTAACTCTAGTTTAAAAGCTGCTTGGTAGAGAAATTGCAGGACACAGCAGGTCTCTTCTTTGGAGCTTGGTTTTGCATGTCAATACACAGCATGCTCCCTCCTTAAAGGTAGATGGTAACTAAAGAGGCAACATAAGGTAGCCAGGGGCTCATTTCAGTAGGGTCTTTATGGGAAGAGAGATTTATTTTGGGGGGGTACAAAGACTGTGAGTAAAGACTCTGGAAAATTCCTAGGTATTGAACATGCAGACTTACAGGGGAATAAAAATGAGGTTTATCACCACTGTCTTGGAAGAGCATCAAATATATTGCAAGGAGCTCACCCATGTGCAAGTCATTCTTTTGATCTAAATCAGAAGAAACAAAGTATAAAACCAGCTCATCAGCACACTAAAGGCTCAGGAATGCTGTGGAAAAAACTGTAGACACATTCTCACATTATAGCAATACTTAGGTCATGTGTGACAGTGACAAGCTATAAAGCATGGGGTGGAGGGATTCCACATACAAAAACTCGATGAATGAAAGAAAATGATCAAACTATTAAAATATATTAGATCTATTTGAAAACTTGCATTCCAAATTAAGATAGTAACAGAAAACAGTGACATTTCTGCTGACTTACCTCCTGGTAGGTGCATTGTTTTGTTTTCAAGTAGTGACAAACAAAATTGAATATTTTTCCAAAGGTCACATCTATCACAGTTTTTATTTTCTCATTTGATTCAGTGTATTAGGATCTTGTTATATTTTCTATTTTACCTGTTCGGTGAAGTAAATGATTCCTCTTCTGGATGGAAACCAAATGTTATTTATAGAGTTGAGTCAATATTTCACAGCAAATAGCCTATCCAGTCAATTCAAATTTTCCTTCAGTTCATTATTTGTTTATGATCAGCTTGCTATTTGTTATCTCAAATTAGGGACAGTAGTTCAGTCTAGATCAATGGAAGATTTAGGCAGTCATGTGCAAATTCATCGTACTTCATCAAGTTGCAGCAAATGAAATTATTGCCAGTTGAATTCTAAGTATGTTCTTCTATCCATTACTGGAAAAGCTTTCATAGGACTTTGCCATTACATTCAGGGTGGCCTGGCAAAGTTTGCCTTTCACCTTGATTAAGACTATAACAACTCACAGGGCCACCCTGCAAAGGAAAAGAGATGACTTTGTACAGTATTAGACACAAGCTAGCTCTTTTCCACCATAAAAAGAATTAACTTAGCATTTAAAACCACTGCACTGTAGGAAGAATTTCTGAGTTAGACACCTAACTGTTTTCACTCTGGCTCCTTTTACACAGCTGGTTGGGCCACCAGCACAGATCTTTCACCTTTTGGTGTGGGTTTTTTGTTTTTTTTTTTTTTTTTTTT
>NDXB01015257.1:65331-100814 GCA_002631895.1 Agapornis roseicollis | reverse complement strand
GAGGGGAAAGAGGAAAGTTTTTTTTTGTTTTTGGTGGGGGTTTTTTTTTTTTTTTTTTTTTTTTTTTTGCCAGTTCTTCTTATTATAGTATGAATAGAACAAGAAAGTTTTATTTTAGAAAGGATAGTTTACTCTTTCACTGAGGGCTTGGAATCTCTACAGTTGTGAAGTGGTCCCTTTGCGGGTAGAATGCTGCAGTGAAGCCACAGGTTTCTATCTTCACCACAGGGTAAAGAAGCACGAAGCCACCTCATTGCAGATCAGTGTGCTTGGATGTCTGCGGGTAACACTTTGGAAGAGGATGGGTAGAGAGGAACATTTTTTTACTGAGCACTGGCACAGGTTGCCCAGGGAGTTGAGTCTCTACCCTTTGATATATTCAAAAGGTGTCTCTACTTGAGCAGGAGAGGTTGGACCAGATGTCTTCCAGAGGTACCTTCCAACCTCAACCATTCTGGGATTCTGTGATTCCTCCACACACCTGAGGCTACAGGGATGACAGACTGCTGTTCAGCATAGTGGTGGCTGCAAATTTCAGCAATGGGTTGTCCTTGTTTACATCTTTATCTATGTTAAATAAACCAGGTTTCTAACAGTGACCCTGTAATTCCTGCCTTCTGGCTATTCAGCATTTGGCTACCTTTCATCAGTAAACTTGTTGATCTCACTCAACTTTCAAGTCTAGATGATATGCCCCTCTATTTCTGAGAGATCCTGTCATACAGCAATACAATTCAGAATCAGCTACACTCATCATATTCACTATTTCTTGCAAAATTAATTGGTTTAATGATATGACTCAGTTTTTATAAAACACCTGACACTTTTTGTAACTCGAAGAACCCATTTCCAGTTCCATAGTGTCAGAAAAATTCACATGGGAGAAAAGGTCCTGTCCTACTGATGTTGTCCTATAGGCAGATCATTAGCTGGTATGTAGCAGTAAATCATAACATTTCCATTGACTCCAGAAGCACTCAGAGTTTTTTACTCGTTTACGGCAGAATCAAGATCAAGTGGCACAACTCAGCTCAAAGACAGAAATAAGGTGTAAGCAATGCATCAGAAATATCAGCTGCAGTTTTTCTACTTCATATTCAGAAAAGTACTATGCTTCTCAGGTCTTGTTGATGAACATGCCTAATGCTATGACAATTTCCCCCTCAGATATAAGGAAGTCTACAGGAAGCAGAATTACTTTCACTATACTATGCTTTTAGTAAATACTTCGATAGCATTCTTTTAGTACAGTACTTTAGGTAGAAAGATCACAGCCTTCTCAATGTAACTGAGCAACTGTAAATTAGTGTTAACAACTACATGAGAGAGAAGGAAGTGGAAGAGCCACCTCCACACTCATGATTGTTTCCTATTCTTCCTTTGTGGGTTTTGGGAAGGGAAGATTTCAAATAAAATGAATAAAATAAAGGGGAAACTGACAGGTTGGAGACCCTGTATCTCTGCCAGGGCTACTGAGGACTTTGTAGCTCACCATCAAAGGAATTCCTTACAACTAGCAGGATTGATAGCCATTATGCTGTTAAAATACATTTTTCATGAATGCAAATGTATTTTGAAATCTTTTAAAATCCAGGGTCATAAAAAGAGCCCCCACAGAGAACAGGTTTTAAATCAAATTTATGTCTTGTTTCCACAATAGTAATTGGGTTAGCTGCCTAAGAATATAAAGCCAACTGAGCGTTGCAACTCCAGTATTACTAAAACAACTATCTAGACCAGAGTGAGCTTTTACAATATGCAGAATATGGCCACAGACATGATACTTCACCAAACAGAAGATACCTTTCAGTGTGAACTTCACCTCAGATGACATCACAGATGAAGATGAATCCCCACAGAAGTCCATGAATGCGCTCGGATACAAAATCAGTGTAAGTAAGAACAGGATCTGCCCCCCACTAGTGGAAGGCTAAAGCTTGCAATCTCACATTGACCTGATGTGGCACAGGTGTTCTCAGATGTTAAAATAACAGAGGTTTACATCAGCAGTGAAAAACCAGCTCCTCTGAAAGGGTGAACAGGATCTGTCTACACCAGCAGCACAGCAGGAGCAATCTGGAAAGCTACACAGTTGGTTTTGGAGAGCTGGTGTCCAGACTTGTATGTGTTGTGTATCTGGAGCTTGCTCAGACCAGATGCAGCCTGATCATTGAACCATAGAATGGTTTGGGTTGGAAGGGATCTTAAAACTCATCCAGTTCCAAACCTATGCCATGGACAGGGACATCTTCCACTAGACCAGGTTGCTCAAAGCCCTGCCCAATCTGGCCCTGGGATGGGATCTGTGCACAGAAGGCCCATGAGCAAGTCTAAATGCCTGAAAAAGAACTGGAGCACCATCTTGCTACATTGCTTCATATGAAAGAAAACCTGCTTGTATACTCTGGGATTGCTCTGCAATGTGAATCCAAGTATGGTAAATGGGTACAGTCAGAAAATATGCTGTAAAGCAAGTTCCTGCTCTGGGCTGCACCATTAGTTTAGGCACAGCCTTAAAGACTGATAGTGATGCAGCTGTTTTTGAAGAAGTGAGAGGACACTAGATGTTAACTGGGCAGTGGCTATGGGAGGAGGCAAGTCAGACACTTTTTACAGCCTGTGATTTGGATGGAATGGTAGAGGAGAACTGTCAGAGGGAGAACTGAGAATCAGCACCAAGAGAACAGAAAAGGCCAGTTTTATACAGACTAAAATGAAGATGTTTCCTTAATCACCTTGGGGGTGACATGAAGCAGTATGAACAGATACAGGTACCTAAGAAGTGGCTGAAGACAGAGGAGGGTTCCAGAAGGCTTGGAAAGATGCAGGTATTGCTGGACATGTGGGACATCTGATGTGTGAAGTCATGCAGGTCCCTGAGCCCACTCCTGCCCCTGGCTGGACTTTGGTGGTGGACAGGAGCTGGGGTGGAAGGGAAGAAGGCAGAAGCTGTAAAGCTCAGGGGTCAGGCACAGCAACAGAGGATGTTCCACCTTGGATCACAGCTTTATCCCATCAGGTTCCACTCTTTGCCCACAGCCATACTTAGCACCCTCAGCACCAGAAAAGCAAGCCCTGCAGTGCTTTGCAATGCACGTTGAATAGCTATGGTCTAAAGTGGCTACAGACAAAATAATTTTCTGCCTGCTATTTATATCCTTAAGCATAAGATTTTATTATGGCTTGTTTGACAGCTACATATTTTACCAAGCTCTTTAAAATAATTCCAAGAATTTGACACACTGATTTCCAAGAAGAGAGCAAAGAATTCCAAAAGGTGTTTTACATGCTGTGAAATTGCAGGTTCTTTCCTTTGTTCTAAATATACTAGTAATTAATTTCCTCTAGCAATCCCATATTTGAATCTTGGCACTATAAAACCAAGGGGCTGAACACAAGCCTTCAAAGGCAGACGGCTGATGGGCTAATGCAGAGTGCCCTGCAACAACACAGGTTTTATTTTTTGAGGAACTGTTTGGGTAATGTTCTTATCGTAGCCAAAGTGAAAAACTAGCATCTGGCTGATGAAATAAATAAATGAAAACCAGGGAAGAGTTTCTAACTATATTTGGCCTGTCCATGAAAATTACATGTATTTTCCTCAGCTCAGCCTGCTACCCTACGTGTTCAGGCACGAAGACACATAGCTAAGTTTACTTTCCAAGCAAAAGGGGGCACAAAATGGAAATAGTGTAAGCAGTGAAAAGATATATTTGTAGCATTTTTCACTGTTATGAGGGTAAGGCAGAACTACACCATTAAATTCCCTGTGTCTAGCACCAATATTATGTTTTAAACCACACATGCCTGCATTATACCCTTATTTGTATACCTGTAACTCCAAAGTTTGTGAGAAATGCAGAAAGAATCTAGTCTATCCTTTTTAAGACCTTTACAGCTGCAGCAGATTTGCACTGAAACTGCTCACTCTGGTCAGCAACACTTTTATGGTGTTTTAACCCTTTTGATATATTTTCCACCCATCAAAAAAAGTTGCAGTTTTGCTGATTTCTTGATTCAGAAGAAAAACTGTTGGCCAGGCTGAAGTCAGTTGAAATGTCATGCACTTTAAAATGCAAAGACACTGAAGTACTGTAGCTCTCCTACACCCCAGGGTGAATCTCACCATCTGCTATGTTTGTGGCTGACTGACCTCCTTTTGTATTAGACAAAAGTAATTGTGAGGACCAAAAGAAGTTTAAATGAGAAAAAAAAGTAAGTGCCAAATTTGCATGCAATTTCTGCACACAAACCAGCAAGCATCCATGAGGCATTTATTTCTATTCAAAGGCGATGAGTATTTTACAGCCTAGCGAAATCCTCCTCAGTGAATACTTCAGCTTTGTGATCCTTTTCCTGCAGACACAAGTGTCTGCTTCCCAGTCTTCTCCCATGTACCCTCTTTATCCAGCCAAGGATGAAAGTCACCAATGGGAAGTAATTCTCCAAATTTCCAAGTATGAGCTATGTTTCTAATTCCCTCACTCCGGGTCTAAAGAGGCTCAGCAAACATGCCAGACTGCCAGTCACCGGTTGCCTATTAACATCCATGCAGAGGAAAGGCACTATTTCCAAATCAGGATCCTGCCCTTCCTCACAAAGCAATTTTCTACTGAGATATCTAAAAGGAACCCAGTAGCTTTCCTGCAAGTAAATAGCTTGTTAAGGCTGCAAGTAAGGTTTGTGTGCAATGACTGTCCTATGCAAATCGGAGCTGATGAGCACTTAACTAATCTGTTTACAGACCAGAGCTGCTGGGCAGGCCTCAGTGATTTTCTATCAAAGCAAAGAACCATTCTTTATGGGCATCTGGTTGTCCCTGAATTGGTAGTTTAAGCATATACCCTTGCTTCAAAGAAAGATCAAAGGATTTATTACTTCTAAATGAGTGCATTATTTCCACTTACTACTTTCTTGTTTGCAATGTGTTATTAACAGCACCATGGCAGGGGTACCTTAAGACTCCAGTTTCTCACAGATTCCGGAACGTGACTGTAGATGTTATTTGGAGACTGTAACACGCAGGATGTTACCTAGATAGAGAAGCAAATAAAATACTCACAAACAGATTAGAACATTCATTTCTGGAAAATGGATTAAAAGAAAAAAAATCCCAACAAAGCAAACCAGCTGTTTTTTAATACAAGAAAAAGGCTAGTTTTCATTTTTACTGTAAACAGTGAGTCTGCTTCAAAATGACAGCCACAGATCAGTGGACAGAGCCACTTTTGGGTCCTCTTTCTATGAAAAGAAACACACATTGCTCCCACTCTCAGAGAAAGTTGAGATACCGCAGTCACGAAGTAGCACAACAACCAGTTCAATGAACAAATTCCTATTACCCCATAAATGCCTGCCATCCCCATCCTTTTGGCTTACTGTTTATAGCTCCATTTACTTTTTAAGTCTGGAAGAAAGAAGGGAGACACATTCATTATGTGCTTTCTGGCACTATTGGGAGCACATGGAAAGCAAGTAAGACCTAACATCTTATTTGCAGGCACACTGAAGGCCTACTACAGTCAGCTCGGGCACAGCACTGGAAAAGGAATTTTCGGGAGGAAGCGTAGTAGTAGATTCCAGGCAGCCAGGGCCAAGGCAGACAAAGCTGCCAAAACCAGGGCCACAAGTGGCCCCAGGGAGAGTTTGCAGAGGCTGGTGTGATGTTTATTGCTCAGACGGCAGAGCTGGGTGGTGCAGTGCAGGACAGGAACTGCATTCTGCTGGCTGTGATTTTAGTGGTCGTATCTAAAGATGTCTGCAGACTTGGTGTCTCCTCCTTTATCATGCTGCCGGAGGGAGCAGATTGTTGTCCCCTTATCTCTTTAACAAGAAACCACCTTCCCTTGATAGGTCACACAGCACAAGATGCTGCCTACTTCTCCTCTTTCATTAACCATAGGCTCAACTGCATGCACAAAAGTTAATACAGTTATCTGCCCAGGGACAAGCAGAGGAAAACAGTCATAGCAATATGGGGTAGGGACAGTACCCAATTGCTTTCCAGTGAGAATAACATGTTGGCATCAGCTGCTGTGACCTACCAACCTCCAATTGCTTAGCAGTGTTTTCCTCCCCTCCTCCTGATAGGGATGAGGAATTGGCTATTTCTGAGCATGAGCAGTAAACGTAGCCCAGACACAGTCAAATGCAGGACAAAAAGAGCCACCTGACATACTGTGGACTCTTGGTGCCATGCTATATACAGGTTCAAACAAGGTAGAGCTTGTATTGAAAACCTTGTGTGTAGAAATGGAGAAGAATCCAAGCATATCTTAAATCCATGTGTCTGTAGTTCCAGCTTCAATCACCAGTGAGTGACTGAAGTTAGTCTGTTTTGTGAACAGCAGACTGATGGCTGCCTGACACAATTACACAACACCAACGGGACTTGTCCAAGGCATTGTACAGAGGAAGAGAAAAAGGCACAGACTGCCAAGATGATGTTGTAAAACAGGTAACAGCTACAACATCTAATACATTATTAGCCTACTAAATACCAGTCATTGAAAGCTTCCAGGTTCTACAGCCATGGAATAACATGACTGGAAAGCAAGAATGGCCTACTATTTCTAGCCACAAACTAGACAGTTTAGCTACTGGAAACAGCCTGTCTACACTGCACTGCTGCCCCACTATTTACCCAGCTTCCCAGGAAAGCCTCTGGGACTAGAAATCTGTAGATAGGCAAACAAGCTAGCTTACAGCTGGCTCAGGTATGCCTGCATTCAGTGATTACAGTCCAGTTAACACCATTAAATCGTTTGGAAGAAAGTGCTCAGAAGAAAGTAGGCAGCTCAGAGATTTTAAGGAGTATTATTTAAGTTGCTTCCCACATCACTTGCTTCGCTACAGCTGCTGGTTCTATAAATTGCCTGCATAAATCCAAGCTAGTTCTGTCATGCATCTCAAACTGGAAGACAGAGCAGTAACACTTGATTCTGGCCAAATAAAGCTTATATCTGACCACATTTATTACTTTTGTTTTACTTGTCTGGTTTCTCCTTGGAATTTCAAGAAGACAAAATACAACTAATTTATTTTCTAAAAATACTATAAGGACTGGAACATATTATAACAATATCTGCATTTCAGGTATGTGAAAACTTACCTTTTTAACAGCTGTATTTCAGCTGCTTTTGTCCTGTGCTCCAAGTCTTTTTGAAATCTGTGAACTTCATAAAATGTATGTTAGCACATTATCTACATACATAGCATTTACTTTGACAAACAGCCATCACTAATGGAGGCTCAGTAAAACTAAATGAAGAAACAGACTGAGTTATCTCTGACCTCAAATGAAAACCCACACCTTATCTCAGGGTCAAGGTCAAAAGGAAGAGTTGGGTATAAATACAGAAAGAGCCAGACGGCTTTTAAGTATACACTGGTTATTATGAGACATTTAGTAATTTAGAAAGGTTTGTCCACCTGTTTCAATTTACCCCAAGTGCTCACAATCTATGGTGAATGCCAAAATAACAACAAAAAACCCACTGCCATATAGACTCCTAGATACATGTCATACATGTACTGAACGCAGCAACTACTGAAATATTCGTTCTTTGTCCAACCAAGAAAATTTTGTAACTGTTGGTATTATTCTTATTGGGAAAAAATGAATGTGTAACTGTGCCAGCAGGCAGGATGGATTGTGACAAATCACATACAGAAAACAACAAATCTTAAACATACCAGTAGCCTTCAAAGACTGTACATCCATTATGCTCTTGCACAGAATGGCAGACATCTTTGCCACTGAAAGCCTGAGCTTGTCAAAAGCGCTGTTTATTCTAATTTGTAGATGTTGAACTGAACTTCTCCCACTAGTGAAATACATTTTTCACTTTTGCAAGGCTTGCAGTACCAGTTCTAAGAACTTCATACTTAAGTCAATAAAAAGGCACCCCTTCCACAAGTCCCACAGACTTTAAGAGGGTCCTAGCAAACCTAGTCTAAAATACTGCAGAGAACCCCAGCTCTACATGTTGTGTCAGTGCACCAAGAAAATCCAACAGAGCTTTCTAAACTGCTTCAAAGTTTCCACAACAAAACTAGCCAGCCTTGTGAAGACAGACAGGATTCTCAAGTTTTCCTGAGAACAGCTGATTTTAATCTGTTTTCATATGAAGGAGAAGCCAATGATGATGATGTAAATACAAATTGAAGGCAACAGGTATTGCTACCAATCAGTTTAGTACCCTCAGTGTTGTGCCTGGACAAAAAAAAATTTGGTCTTACAAATCAAGCTGGTGGACTGAAAGCATAGAAAGACATTTATTGCATAAATACAGTAGCCCTTGTATGATGTTAGCCCTTCTCTAATTGATCCAGGGGTGGCCACAGTCTTTTTGTTCCACAAACCATTTAATAAAATCTTCTTGTGGCAAAGAGCCATAAGATTTAAGCAGCTGAAAAGACAGGTACCGCTGTTCTCAGGCAGGCAGGGACAGCAGCTATTCTGTCCCACTCAGCATCTCTCTCAGCTACTGCAAGACAAGGCTGGGAAGGAGACTGGCAGTATCAACTTCAGCAGCTTGTGCTGGCTCCTTCCTCTCATGGCCACCACCCCAGCTTCTCATACTCCTGATGCCAGTAATGTGGCACAATCCCTGCCCAGAGGGATGTGCTCAAGCTGCTCTAGGTTGTATCTTGGCCACATCTGCACTGGAATCACGTGGGCATCCAACACACACTGTGAAATCTTGGCTGTATTGCACTTCATGGCAAAATTCCCATTGATTAAAACAGAGCCAGAATATCACACATAATACTTGGTCAGAATACCTCTTCTTCCTCCTGAGGCTTGTAAGAGCCATAAATAAAGTTAAAGCAATATAGTACTCACCGGATTTAATAGAAGGCCTCCTCTGTTAAACAACCACCTAAAATAGTCACTCAAGATGGGTTATACTGATTCATAAATGAGAGAAGACTGCTTAGGATATTTTTTTTTTTAAACCATCACTACTTTTATTGGTTGTCAATGTTTTCCTGTTAGTTAATAAGTGCATTTGATATAGGTGAGTTTCCAAACTAAGCATGACGGGAGGGCTAGTTTAACATTAAAACTAATTTAAAAAGAAGTTACCTCAAGTTTCCCTTTGAACATATACAAAATATGCAGTTAATTTGCTGCACCTAATTTGTGTGTATGTACTGGGAGGTAATTAGTGTAGAAATTCAACCAATTTTACAATCTTTCGGTTCAACTCAACAAATTACAGTTTTCAACACCTGTTTCTGGCAGTGACAATAAGTGTAGTACTTGCTTAATTTCCATAGACCAGAAATATACCTCAAGCAAAAGATACATTATATTTATATGCACATGCAGTATAGCATTGCTAGCACGAATACCACCATCATTATAAGTCAGAAAATATTCCCCCGCAGAATTAGGAAAAGAAATGTGTATTCTAATGTAAATTGTATGACTGGCTTCAGGTACTGAACATCATTAAGAGTTTCAAGGCACTTTCCATAATAAGACCTAGTTAAAAAGTTGTTTCTAACTTTGCCAGACTAACTGCTTGTTCTAAAACTTTACATGCTGGCTGTCTGCCCTCAAGATGGGGGTTTGGGTTTTTGTTGTTGTTTTGTTTTTAATTTCAGCCAAAATCCTCCTCCAAGAAGACCACAAAACATTCTGCTGGTTTGCCAAAATAGCATTCTGGCAGCCCTTCCTCCAACTTGAGCACTCTGTGCTTTAGAGTAGGAATTTAAAATTTGATCGGAGGTTGTGGAGGAAGAGAAATGAATCCCAGGAAGCCTAAGCTACAAGCCTTTGTGAGAAACATAAAAGTAACAATGAAGTTTCCACATTTGTAACAGAGACTTTATGATTTCAGAAGCTAAAAGCTTCTAGAGACTTCAGAAAGTCTTACTGAGCATATTTCTTCCCTCACAGATCCCAACATTTATGTGTGCATACAATGCATAAAGAAAACAAATGATTATTGTTCCTGGAAGCCCAGGGTTGCTGGTAATCCCAGTGCTACCAGCAAACACATTCATAGCAAACACTGCTACAAGCTGGGGTAAAGGAAGCATCTCTCATCAGCCCTGCTGATGCCACCCAGATCCCCAAGAGACAAACTTAACCAGGAATCTCCTACAATTCCTTACCTCATACATTATTATAAGACTTCTAAATGAACAAGAATCCTACTGGCGAAAACACCTTTTATAACCCAACCCCAAATTCATTATGAGACTATATCCATCCTTTGTATTATGCTAGGCAGGAGTCAGTAGTTTTATCAATAGAGTGACAAACAATTTGTAGAATTAAGATTGCTCACAGTAGTCGTACACTCATATATGAGTTCATGAGCCCCACACCCCTGAATAACCTAGAATACCACAGTTTTCAAAGAAAACTAAAAGAACAGATCAACCAGTACTGTTTAATGACTTCTGTATAATGTCATTAAGGTGTTAAAATATAATGTCAAAATTTTCAGAAGATTATTCACAGACTTGAGCTAATTTAGCACACAATTGTTACCCAAATGTGCATAAATAAAAGGATTCTCATACAACCAAAACAGGAATGTAAATGAATAATTGACCATTAAGCCTAGAGTCTTGTAAGTTTGAATGTAAGTAGTTCTAGTGAAATCAACATAAGTATTGCTATTCATAAAGCCAAGCATGTACCTGTACTGTTGCAAGACAAAAGGGATGGTGAATGGTTAAGGTAACACATACACAAATATATTACCATCTGCATTTTGCAGCAAGAGCTCTTCAAAAGCTTGATTTTGCAAGATGATCTGTAGAAAACCAAGCAAACTAAGAATGGAGGTAACTTAGTACAAGGTTTTAGTTACCTGTGGGAGTACAGGAGCACATCAAAACAAAAAAGCAAATAATCATACAGCAACCACTTACCAGTATAGATTTTTATTTCTTTTCAAAATAATGGGGTTTGTTTAGATTTAAAATACTCCAATAATTACCTAAAACAAAAGTACACTTTGTTAGAACTTCTGATAAGTGCTGTTCTAGACTTCTGAAAATGTGTGACAGAAAACAAGAAAATATAAAATTGGGTTAGCAAAATACAGTAACGGAGCTTTATACGAGGGACACATATTCTATTTTATTTTAACTAAGTCTGACAGGTAAACATGCTGCAACAGCTCTCCACTTAGAAATGTGTGCCTATAAACTTAATCTGCAATCTGAATCCCAGCAAAAATTCAGTACTGATCAATTCAAGGCTTAGTAGGTCCAAGGGAAAAAAAAAAACCAACAAACCATCTTGAGCTGTGTTTCTTCATTAAACAAATATTCCCTTTTTCCATAAAGTATTAATTTTTAATTTTAATAGATCACTATATGTCATAAAATCATTATACAACACTCTTTTACTATTCAAGATTCACCTAAGTTTGTAGCCATAATGTAAGTTATTTTTTATGCAAATATTTAAGTGTTTAATAAAAAAAGTATTTATTTATTGCATCTAGTGAAAAAAAAACAAACAACAACAACTTTGATGCTTCTTACAAAACAAAAAGAAAAAGAAATCACTGCCTGGTTAATTGCCAAACATTCTCATCCTCTGGCTTGCTTTTTAAAGAATCATGAAAAAACCCTGGAGTTCATTGTGATCTAGACAACCAAAGATGATTAGTCTGTATAGGATCAGAATGTACAATATCTGAATAAACCCACATAGTTCAAATGAGCCATAAGGATAAAAAAATGTGGTTTGTTATCATGTCCATTTCCAAAGGACAGCTCACAAGGTTTCCTCTTCACGTAAAAACTGGAACACAGCTGAGAAGTCTTTCAGGGAATAGCCTTTCGCACACATCATCCTGTAGATCTGATGTGCCTGGGATCCCAGAGGAACTGGTGTCATTGTGTTGGTGGCAGAAATCTGGGCCAAGCCAAGATCCTGTGGGAAGGGAGTAGAGTGAGGAAGACAGCAGACAGAAAGAATAGAGGGAAAGAAAAAAAGTCAGGGGAGAAATAAGGATGTAAATAGTCAGTACATATTACTGGTTATTTAGCTTCCATTGTGAAGAGAGCTCTACTGACAACAAGGGCAACACTCCAGCCTTAAAATTTCAGTCCTGAAAGAAGGGAGTTTTGTTTAGTTTTTAATTTTTAAAACAGTAATTAAATGTTACTCAACAGAAAAAACCCAAACTTTGCAAGGCAGGTGATTTCCTTCAGGACAGAAGACATTTTATGGGTCTAGATCACTACATAACTTGGTAGCAAGACTCAGACTTGTTTTCCCCACTTTGTTATGTCATCTCCAAAAACTAAGGTTCCCTGGCTATTCACTTAAGCATTTCACATAGGTTCTAATGTCATAATTTTCTTGTTTGGGCAAGAGAACATCTTCCTTTCTAAAAAAAAGGTTAATAATCAAGCTGGAGGGATTTAAATAACAGCAAACTTGAAGCCACTTAGCATACATACATTTACTGTAATGTGACCAGTTAATACCAAATGAGATGCATAGGCCACTTTGTGAATATGAATGGTTTGCAGCCTAACTAGAAGGATGTATTAAAGAATTCCTTAGGGGACTGTCCCAGGTCTGCTACAACATTAAGATTTCTTTAATGACTGAAGATAAAGGGATGTAGAGAATAATTCTACTGCATTTTTAAATGCTAAATTTGAGGCAAAAGAAGAAGGGGAATTTGCAAAGAGGATGAATTTTAAACCTTTCCTCCAGGAGTACTCCATCAACTACGTCTATAATCTGAAATCAATACTCAAAGGTGAGTAGCAGGAACTATGACAAACCATAGTTAGCTAGAAACAGTCAGCTTCACACATGCTGTACAGAAATGACAAGCCAGGCTGGAGAATGTCTTAAAATCTAACCTGGATCAGACATGAAAGCAACCAAAGAAGGAAACGCTAATATCTCTTGTTTAAGTATGAAAGAAATGCCTGCACACAGTGTCTTGCTAACAAAATCAGTTTGTGGCCCATATTTTAATAAAGTTGCTAAAGAACCTCTCAAGTGTTACTAGGAAATGCCTGGATTTTCTGCCCATCCAGGACTATGGTGGTTTATAAAATTTGAAATGTTTTATTTTTTTTTTTTAATAACAAATCTTTGGTGCAGAAGAACTGAGTGACTGTAGCACTGCTGAATGCACCTTTGGCTTCTCAGAGATGACTTACAAGACAGGTCTTTACTTTCTGTGTGTCTGGATTTGAATTAGCACAAGGAAATTCAAGATCTTACTCTACTCTCTAAATGTCACTTTGATCTGTAAATCCGCTCTATAAAGGTCATTCTGATACAAATCAGAATTATAGTTACTCTTCCTATTACCCTCGAATGACTTCAAGATCTAGGAAAATGGGAAAAACATACGTATCAGATGTCACAGGGTCCAAAATATTCTTCATCTGCATGAGGGCAGATCATTCCTTCTTGTCTAGCAATTCTGTTGAAAGACTGATGACCTGACAAATCTAGGAACAGTTGCTTTAACATCACTTACAATAAGATATTCCATGACATATTCCTAGCCTCTTCTAAGCCTTTATATGAAACCTATTACCATATTATCCATTTATCCAAAAAAGCTTAAATCATGTCATGGAATAGTAGAATGGCAAAATAGCTAACTTCAAACTAGTGAAGGTGCTTGGTTTTGGTAGGTATGATTGTGATATATTTCTTCCTTAAGGGATATTCACAGAAGCAATCCCTGAAAATTCTGAATAAACAGACTGAAAGCACAAATATAAATTTATAGATCAGGTCTGTCCACTTTAATAAAGAAACTCTGTCTCCAAGATGGTTGAAACATCAGCTAAAGTATCAATAATGAAATTGACAAGTACTCCTAATCCTAAAGTGCAGGAAGGTTGGTTTGGCTTTTTAAATTCCATTCTACAAATTAGAGCTTTGAAGGAAAAAAACCCAACCAAACAAAATGTAAGTAAAGCTTATCTTTAGTTTTCAGGCTGTGAAGTGTTTTGCACCTTTTGTCTTGAGTTTGGAGATTCTTTGAGTGAAATAGTACAAATCAGCTCTGAAATAAATTTGCCTTTTGCTGACCTTTATGGAAAAGTAAAAATCCGTTTATGGCTCCTCTCATACTCTCTGGAAATGACATCTTCCAGATGTCTCACTGTACCGACTATTCTAATCACTTTTTCTCAGCTTGGAATAGGGAACCAAATTCTCTTTCAGAATCAGCTTCCAATGGTTACTTTGGAAATACCTGGTTCCTTACCTTTACTGACATAAATGAAACTGCCATTGGGAATACAGCTGAAAAGCTGTCCTGACATGACTCAAGAATAGAATGATAAATCTAAATCTTCTCAGGATTCAAAAATGACATTTAATTAGCAACTGTGCTGTGAATGGATGATGGAACTTCTGCCCTTCAATGCCTTGGACACAAAGATGGAGAGGGGAAGTAAACTAGATTTTTTAAATGCAAAATCTTTGGAACAGGTTTCACTTTAAGTTGACCAAATTCTATGTTTCAGTATGAGATTTCAAGACTGAGGAGCTTTTCTGAGGTGTCTGACAAACGTTTCTGTCACAAACACTTAAAATAAGAATCCTCTGGCTTTGCTTGATTTGCACATCCATTGCTGACATAATATTTTTAATAAAACCTTTGACTTTACCGTATTTGATACGTGAGCAGTAACTTGAAGTTTAGTAACTGCGTTTAGTGACTGTTACTGAATCACTTGTATATTTTCATTGTGAAGTATTTACTTCTCAACCTTAAGGTTGTGCCTACCTCTTTCTCCTTTGAATACAGCTTTTCTCTTTTCTTAAGTGGCAAAAGCATGCTCCGTATTTCCCAGAAAAAAACTCTCCAACTCAATTCACAATCTACGTGATATGTCATATGCCAGGATGAAACGGACAAATTAAGGAGAAGTGTCATGGAAGAGGTCACCACTGCACCAAATAATATCCTGAACATGATCAGCTATCTCATCCAAGTAATCTTACATCCATATAGAGTAACATAGCATTGTTCAAGGGCATGTAGTGACAGGACAAGTGGGAATGCCTTTAAGCTGACAGAGGGTTGATTTACATTAGATATTACGAAGAAATTCTTCACTATGAAGGTGGTGAGACACTGCCACAGGTTGTCCAGAGAAGCTGTAGCTACCCCATCTGTTCAAGGTCAGGTTGGATGGAGCTTCAAGCAACCTGTTCTCGTGGAAGGTGTCCCTGCCCATGGCAGGGAAGTTGGAACTAGATTATCTTTAAGGTCACTTTAACCAGAATCATCCTATGATTCTATGTATGAACACAAATGCTTCCCTCAGGACAGTATCCCCATGATAATATTCAGTGTGAAAAGATTTACTGCACTTACATGCTTAGATGAGAGCTCTCTTCCAGGGTTGATTTCATAATTTACCTTAGGCAATCACTGCGCTGAACATAAAGTAGTTCAACATCAGAGTTCTATAGCTACTTCCTCCAGTTGTGTGTCCTCATCAGTGGGATGCAGGCCCTGACCTCCTTGCCTACTTTCCTTTGGCCTATGAGAGCTTTGCTTTCCTGACCACAGAGTGACTCAGAAGACAGCTTTTCCTAGAACAGCCAAGAGCACAGCAGTAAGTGCATTCTCCTGGGGTAGGGTAATTTTAGGTTACAACTTCCTCATACTGAGAAGGACTTTATTTCCCACTTACTTCCTCATACTGGGAAGGACCATATTTCCCACTTTGTGGACAAGTAATTTAGATTACTAGGTTATTATTCATAAGAAGAAGCACTACTTCTGCCACCAGCAAAGACAATTCAGTAGAGCTCACAGCATGGTGCAGATACCTGCAGAAAAATCAGTCTGCATGGTGTGCATTGAAACCTGTCTTCTTTCTGCATTACAAATGGCCTTAGGCAGAGAGACAAGCACAGAAGCAGTTGCCTTAGGAAGGAAAAGGGATGCTAGTCCAGTAGCACAGTTTAAGGTATATAGAAGAGATTAAGCCCAAAATCTTAAGTGTTTATGCCACTATTCACACCTGCTTAGGCCATCTGGATTTCCCTGAACTGTTCTCTTGAGCTCAGGCTCCTAAATTGTAGTGCAGTTATGCAAAAGGCACCTAAATGGCTTGCTGAATGCTTGCCATACACATGTCCATCAGGACTCCTGGATTAAGGTAGAACTCAAAAAGACAGTGCATATAATCTGAGTGGGCTCAGCAGTAATAGTGGACAGAAAGGGTCTAGAGGGTAAGGAAAAGCCCCCTACATTAATTCAGAGCCACCATAAGAGGTTGTCTTCTCCTCTGTTCATGCACATGTATTTCCCTGTAATCATAAATTTTCAATGAGAAGAACATTTGCTAGAAGCCCAGAGAGAAGCAACTGTACATACTTCACATGCAACTGTTACGTACCTTAGCCATGAGTGTTGTTCCAAAGCCACCTTGATAATTATTAGCAGATGGTACTCCTTCCATCACTCCAGGAACAGGGTTGTATGTGTCGCTTGACCAGCAACGACCTGAGCTCATATTTAGGATTTTGGCCAGCAGCTTTGGGTCAAGGCCTAATCTGTCAAAGGTCAAGGGAGAGAAGTGTTTTATGTCAAAATGCACAAGACATGGGTGACTTGTTTTATATCTTAGGGCCCTACAATCATTTCTCTCCCTTTATTGTAAGTCATGAAAAATGACAGAGTATTGATATTATGGGTAGGGATGCTGCATCTTAAATTAAAGAACATCAATTCACCATTTAAGCAGTAGGTTTTCAGACCTTTTTTCCTTTTGTACTAAGCATATCCCCTTCACCTAGAAATTCTGAAAGTGCAAGCAAAAGAAATGTCCTCAGTGGACATTAGTTCCCTTGTATTTCAATTACTGAAAGGCATTTTCTGTTCTGCTACTTATTAGGTCACCTAGTTGTTCTTCCTATCAAAATTATATTCTCTAAAGCTGAACAAAGGAAAAAAAGCACAAGCAAGTGTGGCAGTGTGAAAGTACCTGTGTGATGTGTTTGTAAGTGAACACTAGTGAATTTTTGATATAATACAAATGATCCTGCTTTAATGTGAACAGAAATGCTACACTTCTCAAAAAATATTACTGCTGTATACATCTGTATATTCTTTGATTTGTTATTATTAAATCATTATATACTGATGCAAATCTGGCTCTGTGACATATGTTATCTATTCGCAAACATACATTATAGTTCTGGGTCAACTGTTGATAAGGTTACTGATCCCAATAAAACAAAGCTTGTCCAAGTAGAAACATCATTTGTTCTATCATGGAGCTGATGGCATAAACTGCTGCTCAGTGTAGACCCTGAAAGTTCTTCAGTATTATAGGAAATTAACCCTCTTATGAATTCACATTTATGCTAATATGAAATTCCAAGTGTAGTTTTACACCAACTGCATTTATACCAATGACAAGCAGCAGTAGTTTACCTGGCCCTGCACAAACATTCAGTTACACTCCTGACAAAAAAGAAAGCAAGAGAATTATCTCCAGTAACACTCCAAGATGAGGAAAGGACATTTTAGAAGGGATCTATCACATCCTTCTATAAAGATTTTTATAGAAGTTAACACTTTTTACATTAGCTCTTAAACCACAGACTTTTTGCAGATCTCTTTAGCTATGGCAATCGTAGCACCATTTCCAGGTGCTGTAGCACCCAAGGCTTTAATTTGTAGATGAGAAAAGCTCATTATCAATGGAACAGTTGCTAAAATTGATGTCTATTTATTCCAATAGGTATTTCAGATTTGAAAAATAAACTTATGACAGTGGGCCCTGCAGCATGGTTCCTGTTCCTGTAACGGCACATGTCTCCTACAGTTCTGCCCTCCTAATACAAAGCATTAGGATCACTTCTGTACTGCAAAAGTAGCTTTTTAGCATTACTGCTGTGCACTTCTATTTATGAATTGCTGCAGCAGTCCCTGGCACTCCGTGGGAAGTCCCCTGCTGGCCTGAATGGGATCAAGCTTTATTCTTCTCCCCACTTTTTTCCAGCCCCCTGACACAACTGAATGCTTTCAATGGCCATTTATTTACCAGAAAAGATCCCCAAATCCCAAATATTCCAGCACTTATATATTTTCACAGTATTTGAATTGTACTTTCATCTTACACAGTGCATCAAAACCTTCATCAAGAGCCAGTCTGAACAACAGCTTTAATTGTCATCCAAAAAACCCACACTGGGAGCAGGAAATACCTGAGCTTTCAAATACACAGAGGTTGCTTTTTTTGGCCAAAACAAATCTCTTGGCTTGTTTGTTTCCTTATCATTGTTACACCCAGGTCAGTGTTTTTAACAACGTAGTGCCTGCCTGTGCCCTATCTAGCTGCATGCAGAGGCCCATAATTACAGCTGAGAGTATGCTGCAAGACAGAGAGCTTATTATTTCAAAATGCATATAACCTTCCCAAAGAACGCTCTTCTCACAGTGTGAAAGTATACTTTAAAAGATATGTGTGTATTATACAGATATGTGAAATATTGTCTGCACTGCATCTGGCATAGTTTTGCTCTTGAAAAAGAAAAAGGAAGATGGTGTCAGTTTAAATCCCTGCCTCTTCAAAATTCATTGCTCTTAAACACCACACAGATTCTCTTCAGGAGACCTGAACTTGTTTTTTTTTTCCTCCTTTGCAGCAAGTGTATCATTAATAACAGCAAGTTAGAAGTGCTTTGCATTTCATCTTTCTGAGAATTCATCCACTGGTGCATATATAACTGACTGTTAAAATTAGACATATATTAAAATCAGTTACTGAAGAAGTCCTCTGTCTTCCACTGTGCCCAAAGCTTGTAATGGTCTGAAACCAGCTAGAATATATAGTAATTGTCATTCAGGGAGAGTCTATCCTAGAAAGACATGCTTCAGTGGAGAAGACTGAGTTTCCATTTGAAATCAACAAATTAATCCAAGACAGGTATCTGAAAGGGCAAGTTTAATAGGAAGCAGCTACTGGGCTCTCAACCATGATAAAATGTTATTGCTGTTTCCCTGTAAATTGGCTGGGAACATACGATACTCTCTGCATAAGAGCTCCATTTCTGTTCAAGAGATATACTGCTCAAGCTATCAAAATGATGACAGTCTGCCAGTCCCCATAACAACTTGCCATTGGATGTGGAAAGAGCTTGTTCATGCACGTGTGAATTTACAATTACCAAATGTTCTTCTCCCTTACAAGCAGAAAAGAAACCCATGTATAATTGTACTTATAATAGAGCAAAAACAATTGCTTCCTTCAAATCAACGCTTCTTCAATAACACTCCTAATGAACTGAACAGCAGAAACTCAACAATAAATACACCACCCCCACCCCCCCAAAAAAAACCCCAGGTTAAAATAGGATCCCTTCTAGTCACTTCTCAAAACTCAAGTTTTGCTGAGCCTTGATAAAACCATGTACTGTAATTTTGATGCATTCCTCCAATATTTCAGCCTGAAACAGAAAAATTAAATGGCATCTCACAAAAAAGATACATCCTGGTCTCATTTTAAGGTGTAACAACTGAAGTAGTTGAACTGTTGAGGGTTTCTTGTCTCAAGGTGCTTTGGATAAATACCACATGAGATTGCAAATACTCAAGCAGACCCTTAGGACCCTTCTACCACAGCTAAAAATGACTATGCCATTGGCAATTTAGACATGGTAAGTGCTTTCAAGTGTCATTACTTTCACAAGACTTAGCTATAGCCTCCTGCTGAAGACAGCAGAGCTGCAGTGCTCTCTTTTTTCAAGGCACTCTTTCTAAAATTTGCAGTGGGGATGTTCCCAGGGCTAATCATCCCTCAGCCTGCAGTATATGCTCCTCTCTGTGCTGTTGACTCCCATTTCTGCTCATGTCTTCTGCTACCAGGGTGCTCACAGAAACCAGATCTAGAGACAGAACTACATTCAGACTTAGCATCAGAGGGCAAAGTTCTTTTACCATTGTTTCACTTTATATATCTTAAAAAGGAAGCAGGCACAAATCCATACACTGTAAAATTGCTTAGGAAAGGGATGTATATGCAGCTTTTAGTATAAATCTGGGTGCCTCTGCAAGCCCCCTTCACAAAGAAGCCTTTCTCTATTGTTGGAAGCACAAAAGTGATTTTGCAGTGAGGTTATTGCCATAGAGCCCTTATTCCTCTCCTGGTCCCTTATATCCCAACCGTATTAAACAATCTTGCCCTGCCTTGTGTTGCCATATAAGCCCTTCCCTATGCCTGTGTAGCCAGTTTCTGAAGGGATGGCAAACTGCTTGACAGGCAGCAACTTCCACCTGACCTAAACACAAACCAGGTATTAACAATATTTAATTTCTGATCTTTATTTTGCTAGTATTTCACATTATGTCACTGGAACACAGGGCTCAGTAAAAGAAAGCTACTGACATGGAGATGATCAGCAGAAAGAAAAATAGTCTCTGGCTGTGGACAGTATCACCTTAATGTTTTTATTTCTTATTTGTGAAGTTTACATTTACTCTGTGTGTTGGTTTGACATGGTCAGTAAGGCATTTTGCAATATCCAGATTATCTATAAAACTGTATAGCAAAATCTACTCAAGATTCTTCTACAGACAAGTTGCACTTTCATGCTAGAACAAAAATAAAATACAAATGACAATGTGAATTAATTTCCAGAACGCCTGCCACGCATTCTAACTTTCAGGGGCACTATTTGTAAAGGATCAGGAAATTAATGGAAAAACCCCAAACTATAACAAAACAAGAGTTTCAATGGTCAGAACTCAGGATGGAGTTTTATTTTTTTAAAGTTAGCTTGAAATTTAAACAAACTCACTTCCAGTGAAACCACACATCTTCATTTGTACATAAAGGTGATGTTAAAGTAGAAAACCAAGTGAAATATAAATTCAGAAGCTCCACAGCAATATTGCCTATTTTTCTGGGAGTTCACTGTGGAATTTTTGCTCATTAATGTCTGTTCTCCTTCCTCCCCACCACATTCTATTTACAACTTATGTTGAGTTTGGAAAAATCCTGTAACTTCAAATACGAAGTAAATAAACCAATAGCAGATGTAACTTAAAAATCTTAAATGAATAAAAAAGTAACTCTCTGCTTCACAATACGAAAATTTAGACTACATGGTTTATGAAAACTTTAAGAGAAAAGGTAGCTTATTAATAGAATTAAAACCACCCTGTTTTGAGGACATTGTGATAGTATCAGCTCAGAGTATATATTGGTTTCTGGAAGCTGCTGTAATACGACTTTCTAGTTACATCTAGTTCAGTCAGCAGTTTTTTGAATAATTAATTATCCAAAGTCCCTAAACCTCAAGATTTAAACGATGTTGCAGCTATACACAGTGCATGGCATGACAATATTTTATACTCTGTCTAAAGTTGCGAACATGTCTAAGCACCATAATTCCTATTATGAATTTTTTAGAATTCCAGTGTCCTTTATTAGGTCAGAGTCAGAGTTTCTTCACCAGATATGCATCAATCTAATAAATCAGGTTCAGCTTCCTACTCTCTCCAGATGAGGCAGCCACATTATCCTTCTAGTTTTGGACTTAAAAAAAAAAAAACCAAAGCCAAACTAATAAATGTATTAATACAGCAAACCATAGAATTAGAACTGCAACTGTGAACTTGTACATAAGAAATTTGTACACACCAGAAGCGGAAAGCTCTTATTTTATTTATAAGCAGAAGCCATCTTCTCCAGGATTTAAATCACAGCACATTAAAATCAATGCAAGGGCTCTAAATCACTTCATAAGACTTTAAATTACTGCCTCTGTCTTAAATCTCATGCAGCTTTCAGACTAAACAAGACCCTGCTCTTTGTATAATTTGGGCTCCAATTAGGAGGTTTCTTCTACAATAAGTACAGTTCCTCCTTGATTACCATGACTGTAGGGTAGGAAGGCTTGCATATTGTCACCTTCACATTGGGTTTCTGTTTAGAAATGTTAAATACAAATTCAGTCAAAATTTAAACTGGAAAAGGACAGAATGGAAAATGAAAATTCTAAACACCTCAAGCTACAGTGCCTGCAGATATCAACTCATTTGCAGAGGGCTTACATGCCTAGAATATGTGTCTTCCAAACCTCTTCATTTTATTTTATCTCAAATTGTAACTCTAGTAATTCCTACAAATGTAGATAAAAATATAATGAAAAATAGTTGCATATGCTGTATTACGTGAACAATGACTTAAACCAGAACCTGATGAAAGCTTTACACCAAATTGGACTACAACAGTTGTAAACAATGCTACTGTTTTTATTATAGCTTGATGCAGACATGCTTCAGTTTCTTACAGACTCTCAATTTTAAAATGTAAATGGTACAGGATATTGATAAACCAATTAGCACTGATGCAAAGCAAATTCCTCTTTTATCTCAATTACAACATGACAACTTAATAGGTCAAGATAGTCTAACATCTGAGACAAGGGCAATTCAATAAAACAACTGCATCTTGATATGGTAATTAAGAGGAAATGTGAATCCATTACATTGCCTTGCGTATGTGTGCATATGTAGGCCTTCTTTTTTATTTATTTAAGCACTTGATGCCCTCTTGCTGGTTTTTATAGTGTATCAAATCCACATGAACACATGGTCTAAAGGCCAGTTGGTAAGTATCTATGATATCTGTAGTTTTAGCAGGCCAACTTTAAGGATGCAACTGTGCAGATAAATAATTCATGAAGAGCCCTTAAAATATACACAATTGCAGGATAATCTCTTTAAACCTAACACTCGTCTGTTTATAAATTTGCAAATTATTTAGATCTGGCTAAAAAAATTTATGAAAGGTTCGAATATTGTGACACTGAACTGGTACTTGCATGCACTCTATTGGAAAACAAAACAAAATCTGAAAGACCACAGCAAAATAAATAGGTTACAATTGAAAAGGAAAAATAATTTTGCTTCAATATGCTGCCACTTAAAATCAAATGTATTACCTCCTAGAAAAGAAATGGTACTTTTAGCATTGACAAGAATGCAGTGGAGCATACTCCATCCTTTTGACAAAGTAGCAGTTTTGGCAATTAGGACAAACTGCAGTGATAAAGTCAAACAGAAAGGTAGATATTCTTTTTTATGCTTTGAAACTTAGTTTGATATACACACTGCACTAGAAATTTTACTTTACAATATATTGTGGAAGAATTTCGCAAAGTAAACAAGCCATATGGGAGTGTAATACTCTGAACATACTATACATTAGCGTAGAACACAGTCACCTTATTATTACCTCTACATGTTTATAATGCAAGATAAACATTATTGTACATTGCACTGCAGCAGAACAAATGAACTTGTAACTACAGATGCAGAATGCAACAACCTATACAGCCAATACAAGAGAATATTGTTGTTGTGAAGAGCCATACTTTATGTAAAATAATCCCTTTAGCATGCTTTATAAGAGAACTTCTGGCAAAAGTTTATCTATGCCATCTAACCATCATTCTCGTGGCAAAAGTCAACTGTAAACCACAAAAACTTTTAACACAGTGAAAATGTTTCAATCCAATAGCATAAATCAAACGAACCTGATTCCAAGATTCATTGCTTCAGCAGTTCCAATCATACTGATGGCCAAAAGCATGTTGTTGCAGATCTTTGCAGCCTGAAAATAAGTTAAAACATCAATTAGTTTCTGCATTTTCATAGACCTAGCATGTAAGAATCTTTAACCAGGTCCAGGGCAGTATGATCAACTCTGTTTTGACAGCTCTCTTCTAAAAGCAGCAACAGTAAGCACAGATCTGCAACAGTATAAAGTCAATGAAAGCTGCCCCATGGTTCCTTTTTTCCGTAGTGCAATAGATCAGTTAGTATATATGGCACATATGGGGCTCTTTGTCCTTCAGAACATTCAGTAAACTTAAATTCAGAAGAAACGATATTAAACCTGTGTCCTCTAAGAAGTATAGTATCATCAAGCAACTGTGGAGAAGTACCACATCAGACGTTTTGGTGCTAAGCTATACAACACGGTGGAGAAGAGTACAATGAGGTTATTTTATAAACACATGGTTGAAGACAAGTAAACAAGCAAACAAGTATAAAGACATATTAACATGCTTTTAGTTATAGATTAAAAGAGTAGGCATCAGTAAAGAAAAACAAAGTGACAAAAATAAAAGTTTGAGGTAACTAGTAACGCCTCAGGAAGCATTACCTGTCCGGTTCCAACCGCTCCACAGTAGACCACGTTAGAACCCATGCATGTCAGCAACTCTTTGGCAGCATTAAACTCTTGTTCCACTCCACCAACCATGAAAGTAAGGTTTCCAGCCCGAGCAGCTCCAACACCTGAATCAAGGCAACATTGGATCTAATATCACTATTTGAAAAAAACCCCAACTTATGTAGTTTATCTTGCCAGTAAGGGTCTGATGATGTAAAAGTTATGTGCCTAATACTTCACTTATTCTGAACTTCTCAAAGTCTCTGTAAAACTAACCATATAGTCCCAGTACTTACAGGATCAGAGATCTTAATTCTCAAACATTTGGTGAAGATAAAGCCACTTTATCTTTCAGACATACTGGCAGATAAATGATTCACAAGACTTGCAGAAAACTGACAATGTTGCTCTTTGTAGCTCCATATGAAGAAATAATCAACCCTTCCTGCACCTTCAAACCCCACAAAATTCACTGTATCTGAACTATTAAAAATTTTGTTTTGTCACACTACTCTTCCCATACAACTACTGACAAACTATTGCGCAAAGGTAACTCTGCTTTCATCAGCTTTTCCAAACCTAAGCTAATTTTCATTAATGCTTCCTGATATTCACATAATCAAACATCTGAAGGACACAGGCATATAAAACCAATTCTTGTGAACCTCTGCAGTCTGCTATGTTTCTAATCTGAAGCAAAATTCTACTTAATTTCAGAAACTTTGTGTTACATTTCCTAAACTTAACGCATATAGAAAGACAGAAAGAACTCTGTGAAAAACAATGTAAACATGATTCTCACACACACACACAAACATACTGTTCCCAGTTTTGGTCCTATATAGTTCCTGCAAGTCTGCCCTATCAATAAGGTCAATAAGCACACACCATAGCTCTTTGATTACAGAATCATAGAATGATTTGGGTTGGAAAGGACCCATTTTAGGGGGCTGGAACTAGACCACGTTGCTTACAGGCCTGTTCAACCTGGCCTTTGAACACTGCCAAGAATGGAGTAGTCATAATTTCCTTGGGCAACCCATTCCAGTGCCTCACCACCCTAACAGGAAAGAATTTCTTCCTTATATCCAACCTAAACTTCCCCTGCTTAAGTTTTAACCCATTACCCCTTGTCCTGTCACTACAGTCCCTAATGAAGAGCCCCTCCCCAGCATCCCTATAGGCCCCCTTCAGATACTGGAAGGCTGCTAGGAGGTCTCCATGCAGCCTTCTCTTCTCCAGACTGAACAGCCCCAACTTTCCCAGCCTGTCTTCATACGGGAGGTGCTCCAGTCCCCTGATCATCCTCGTGGCCCTCCTCTGGACTTGTTCCAACAGTTCCATGTCCTTTTTATGCTCCATGTCCTTTTTATGCTGAGGACACCAGAACTGCACACAATACTCCAAGTGAGGTCTCACGAGAGCAGAGTAAAGGGGCAGGATCACCTCCTTCAACCTGCTGGTCACACTCCTTTTGATGCAGCCCAGGATACAGTTGGCTTTCTGGGCTGCAAGCGCACACTGAAGCCAGCTCATGTTCATTTTCTCATTGACCACCACCCCCAAGTCGTTCTCCACAGGGCTGCTCTCAATCATTTCACTGCCCAACGTGTGCCTGGGATCGCCCCTGACACAGATGTAGGACCTTGAATTTATTATACAGTTCCTAAGGACAAAACAACATGTTTTTTTTCATGTGATATTTATAATCTCTGTGATATATACTATTTCTTAAAAGAAGCCTAATTCTAATATAAATTACTGATACAACCTTAATCATATCCACAACATTTAATGGATAGAACTGCTAGCTGCTAGGAAAATTTGTCCCAAGCTGATGAACACATCAGCTTCCTCATTATTTTTCACTTTGTCAAGAAGCATAGCTACTATGCATTTCTGTGCTATGCATCAGACTTTGACCTGTTAGGATATACAGCTGCAGATGACCTGCTTTCAAATTAAATGTCCTCAACTAGGTACAGTGTTCTTACAAACAAGAGTGTCAAAGTTATAATTTGTTCTTACTCCACGTGGTGGACCAGGCTGCTCTCCAGCTGTGGTTCATAATTCTTTGTCACGAACTAGCTACCATAATAAACATAAAGAAATGTTTCAACTGAAATAGTTTCCAAATTGTGACTGGAACTGCCTTCGCTGAGCTAGATGTTGTGTAGGAACAAATGAAAATGTACTCTTAAAAAGTTTATTAGTTGAAGAGATCTGTAAAACAAATAAACAAAAAATACAGTTGAACCTCAAACAAGAGAATGTTACTCTGTTAAAGTAACTTACACAAGGCATTTCTGTTTTCCTTGTTTCCCATTAATAAATGAAATTATGCAGTATAAACCATCAGAAAGATAAAATAATAAGTCCACAACTAAGCCACTGTGGCAATCATAGCAAGCTAATCAGAGCTTATCTCAACTTTAAGCCTTAGGTAAGCGCTATACCACAGCAAAAGAATGAAGTGGTTGGCATTGGACTTCCTTTCTGACATCAAGGACAGTTATACTGCAGCTCCTCACAGTGAAGAATTTTAAGAATTTTTGTTTGCTTTCCCATAAAAATTTCATTTGATGCATTGTCTTCGTGCAACTGCTCTATGTCTGCAAATGCCCCGTTCTGTATCTGTTATGTATTTATTTCCCTGGTCCTGCTTTCCAACATGTACCATCTTTTGAAGTCACTGAATAATTTCAGACAAATTTGACAGATCAAGGTCTCAAAAATAAGAAAAAGATGGCAATTATGAGAAGATAAGCAACAGAGTAGAGGAAAGAGGCTTCCATTGATGAAGTAGCTGCTCAACCTATATTACAACTGAGAACCACAGAATTGCAGGACTGCTGGGATTGGAAGGGACCTCCTAAGATCACCATCTGTTTTAATTTTTGCCCATTGCCTCCTGTCCTGTCACTGGGCACTATGGAGAATACTCCAACTCCCTCTTCTTCATTCTCTTTCATCAGGTTTTTATAGACATTGATAAGATCCTCCCTGAACCTTCTCTACGTGGTATACAGTCTCAGCTTTCTCACTCTCTCCTCTAATGAAAGATGCTCAGTCCCTTCATCATCTCCATGCCGCTTAGCCAGACCCACTCCAGTAAATCTTTTTCTTGCAGTGGTGAGTCCAGAACTGAAGCATCCAGAAGAATCTGGTCAGACCCATAGCTTTACAAAATAACAGTCTGTGAGGCCGTGCAATATCTAGAGTGGTAAAGCTCCTCCTGCTCAGGTTGAGACACACCCTATTTGTAGCCAATCCTTAATCTTACTTAACAACTCCTCCTCAGGCAACTCACAGAACTGGGCTAAGAAGAAATCCTAACACAAATAGGTTATTGTCATCTTGTTGGCTACTAGTTTACTATGTACATGACCGCAAAGATTGCTACATTAATAAACACAATGATTTTCATTCCATTCCTCTAGCTATTTTTATTCAAACCACATAATGGCCTTTACCACTAATCCTGTGATCTGACCTGCAGCAAATTAAGTAGACAATTTAAGTCAAAGCTTACAAACAAAATCCAGTACTATCCATCATAGGTCAATAGCCTTGTATCTAGATTACAGACTGCTAAATAGCTTCAGAGAGTCATTTATTAGAGCAAAATTAATGCTGACAATAGTTTTCAGCTGGTTAATCTTCTGACAGCTGCACTCTCTCACTTGTTCAAACGCTTACATTTCAAGAAGAAAAAATAAATTAGTTAAGTAGAAAAAAAGAGAGCAATTTGTTGTATAATGTAGAACGCTTGGCATATTCTCTTCAAAAAATAAAAAAAAAAAAACCAAAACGAAAACTTGTTTAAATTAATTTAAAATTTAAATTGAAATTAAATTTAAAACCTGGTAATTTTTTTCATCCGGAATCCTTGTCAACTATCAGCTATTTTATCAGGATTAAACAAGCAACACAGCAAATTTGTAACACTGGCAATTAAAAAAAAAACCAACCAACAATTGGCAGGGAGTCTAGGAGTGCAGAAACTAACTTCAGCTAAAAATAGAAATAAAAAATCATGAGATGGGAACGCACAGCTTTATTTCACAATCAGAGGTTCCATACCAACAACACAAGCCAGTTAAGTATTATCAGCTTCTAACACTAAAGACAGAAATGGAGAAATCAGAGCAGCTAATGTAACTTCAAAAAGCTAACTATTATTTTCCATATTTTGATTTTTTTAAAGACATCTTACCACCTATGACAGTGCTTTATGTACCACTGCTGATTAGGCTTAAAAGTCCTTCAGAATCTATTTGCTTTTTCTAAGATAGTAAAAGCCTCTTATTGTCAGGGATAGTTTTCTGAGGAACTGTATTTGTGCTTAGCATGTGTAAGATTCCCTCCACTGCAAAGCAAGACTGCTGGAGCCCATGGCTGCAGCCCTACATGTGGCCTCTCTAGGATAAATCCCCCACATCTTTGTGCAGAATCCTCTAAGGACGTCACACCAACAGATCCCACAGAGTAGCTCAGTAGGTAATACATCAAGTCAGAAGGTCATACCACCACCAGAATTTTTCCCTGAGATATAAACTGTCAGGAACAGGTCTGCAGATAAATACTGGAAGAGATCTAGCTAGTGAGGTGACATGCAAAAAGTTAATCTGTGAAAAAGCATGGTGAGAAGTTACAGACTAGCACTGCACTATGGCATACATACTTAGGGATGAGTTTCCCCTTGGGTATAGCAAGTTTTGGACTAAGATCTGAAAAATTAGTTTATCAGAAGAGGTACATAAACAACTGCTCTTCAAAGCATCCTGTTGTGTCTGGTTGAGTTACCCGTGGGGCAAGACACAGTTCAATCCACATGCTTCTCACTTTGATTGCCAATGGATTGCTCAGTGAACCTGGTGCAGAGCAGTTACTGAGTTCAGAATATTAGACAAAAATGTGAATGGAGGCTTAGGAGCCCACATATGACAGCAGCAACTGGTCACAGCTATCCTGGGACAGTTTAGAGGTAACCTAACAAGCTTTAGCCTCCAGGCCAGGCAGTTCAGTAGCCAACTTACCCTTCAATACTCTCTTTTCTGTGCTTTTTACAACAGTTTTTAATATGTTAGAAAAAGTGTTGTAATTTGCCACTCATGTTTCCAGATTAAAAGTTTTACCTCCTTAGCTACATCATTAAAGTATCTTGTTTTCAGTTTGATTATTAAGAATACAATTTGCTAGAGAAAAGATGTTAATGTAAAGATCTTACATGGAAGTATCTGTTTTCGGTTTCAGTTTTATTACATTTCTGTAAGAAGAGCAGAGTACCAATGAGTTAAAAAGAAGTGGTATTATAAGGCTACTCATTACAGTACCATCACAGTACTAATACTGAAAACAGTTATGCTGCTGAAAACACAGAGCACGCAAGTGTACCCTTGTGCCAAAATATTGAAACCACCTGCAGATAAAAAAACTGCTGCAGACAAAGTTGAGAATTAAAACTGAGACAATGTGAACACAGCTGCTTCAGAGACTCCAAAGGACAGGCTGGAGATGAGGGCTATGACTATACAAAGCTTAGGAAAGAAAGAATCTATTCCATAATTTTTCTATTCAACATGTACTCTACTGAGCCATTTTAACACCTTGTTTTGTGACCTGAACTGGATAAAAAAGTTAAACAAGAAAAACGGTGCTAGAGTTTGAATCCTCTCTCCTGTTTTACATGTCAAGCCTAAGACTTGGAATAGGCTTTGTCTATTATGCAAGTGCAAGGGAACACTGGTCCTTTATTCCACTATTTTTTGCAAAAATGCAGTTTAAGCAACTGTAGTTGCCTCAAACAAGCAAGTTCTTGTCATGTTTGGTCTCTTTCAGGTAGGTTGAACTTGAGAGCCTGCATCTGTGTAGCTTGTGTGTTTTTAAGGACTGAGAAATTCTTATTAAGTACCTGCCAACTCACATGAAATACTTTGTCTTTTGCAACTCACAAAAAGTTAAACCCAGATACACAAGGAAAGATTAATTGAAAAGGTTACTATTGTTTTGCTATGTATATAAATCCAAAACCAACTAAAAGACATGTATAGGCAAAATGAGCTACAAACCCCTCCTGGAAATAAAAGCATATCATACTATACATTTAAAACAGCCAGGAGAATACTAGTTATTTAATAAAATATTAATAGGGCATCAATTTTTTCTGTTTGCTTCATAGACAACATCTGCCATCCTCAATCTATTTCTAAGATACAAGTAAACAGAATAGTCTCAGATAAAACCTCCCAGAAAATACCACTTAGTGGGCTTTTGTAAATATCAGCATCAAAGCTAGTCCTATGAAGCTATTCTGCTGCTCTATAACTAAAACACAGTAAATCACTTAATTTTCTCAAAAGAACTTAAATGTTTTAACCAGTCTGCCATCAGTGGAGATAAAGAAGAGGGCCTATGGGACCCGGCTGCAATGTGAGCCGTCTTTAAAATGCAATTGTTCTAATCATTTTCTACAGATGCAGCCTCACAAGGGGCTGCTGTCACAGGGACCATTTACGACTTGTTATGGTGTCTCTATTGTTTACTAGCGACATTCGCTAAAAAGGCGACAGCTGGGATGGAAAGCTGCTCCTCAACGAACAATATAATCCCGTGAAAGTAATCAACAAATTTAAGGGTGTTAATTAACTTTACACTTTATCATGTTCAATTAGTTGTCCTTTCTGGAAAAGATTGCCGTGCACAATTGGTTTAGAGCGTGCCATGTTTGATTTGTAAGTGATCACTGTTTCTGTTTCAAAGTCCATGTCAGATGTTCTCTTGGGTTTTGGTGACACAGATGAATGGCTCCGCACATGTTAGGGGGTGATCTGGTTTAACATAAACCAGCATAACATAACCCCTTGTTAACGTATCACTGGCCTTTCCAGAGCAAGCACAGAAACGCCCGTGGATGTACACATACATGCGTAAAACCCCTGCAGCGGCACCACAGACAAGGAGTCAAAGTTTTGGTTTTGCTGAAATGCAAAGACACAAGTAAATGGGCAATTTTTCATCATTATAGCTCAAAGCAAGACTTGTCTTTTAGGGGCACGCTTGGGATCATTTCTTCCCAGCAAGATCCCTAGTTCTGCTGCATTATGCACTATGCACACATGCCTTCGTATATTTTACATAATGCACGCTGCCTTTTTTAATGGCAGCTGAGCAAATGCTGGGTAGATGTGGAAGTTCTTGTGTATATCAAATTCTGTGGTGGCTTTTAAATGCCTGTACTGTATTTATAATGGCAGGGGTTCTAGAAGAAAGTTGAATTAACCTATTATTAAAATTTGCCATTTTCACTTTAAAGCACTGTTCCTGCTTGCTAATGGGACAAGGCAAAGCTCATGATGAAGTGACAACATACTTGGAAGTGCACCTTAATGAAAGTCATTGCTGTTTCTCTCTTCTGATAAACAGAGCTTTGCATCACCGTACCTCATAAACTAGTGATGTTTCGACAAAAATGGAGGTTCAGGTCAGTGCCTTGAAGATTTATTCAACAAGCATTCAATATTACTCCAGACAAAAGCATGCCTAAGGAACTAGAAGCATCTCTTTTACAGATTAATCCAATTATATAATTTGTTAGATTATGGCTATAACAAAGAAAAAAGCCTAGTGGATTTTTATTCTGCTGCAACAGGCAAATTAAATACACATTATTATTTAGGCAGTTACATTGTTCATAAAAACAGACTGCAAAAAAAAACCCTCCCACAAAACAAAACTAAATAAAAATGCAAAGAAAGCCCAATGGAAAAGTTGTTAACTCTGAAAGCTAATAATGGACTAGGTTAAATATTTAAGAGGAAATTACAGACCATATCAGAAATAGCTGAAACCACAAAACAAAGCACTAGAAAACATTAGTTTTCTGCTACGAAGGAGATCTGCAGGGAGAAGGGAAGCGGTCGATAGATCCTTAAATTGGACGCAATAGCTGTTCTTCTATCCCAAGTTGGCAGCTGCTACATTTGCAGACCTGGTTCATTATTTACCCATAATGACCATCAAGCTCCAGTCAAAGTCAGATCACAACAACTGTCAGCAGCTCTTTTAATTAGCCTTGTTTGAATTCAGATAAATATCACAATGGCCCAGCTTCTGCTGAAAAAGCAACAGAAGACTGCAAGGATAAGCTGCTCTGACTTCCTAACAAACAGTATTGTGAAAAAGTTCAGAGGAAAAAAGTTTATTTCTTTTCAGTTGAGGAAAGGATGGTGATGTACACATGATTATTCACTCTCATGATATTCATATCATGACCTACAACTCCTATTTATGGGCAAATTTGTGCATCTCTAATGCCAACTCAAAGCGATACTCCACAATCAAAAAGGTAAACTTTAAGAGATGGTTTACAGGTACTAATTAAATCTCTAACCTCTATGTAACTGTACGTTTTGAAAAACTGAATCAGAATTAAGGAATGCACATATTAACAGGATTATCCTCTCTCCTAATTTATCTCCTTCTGTTTGTTTATCCTCAGGGAACATAATCTTCTGTGCATCAAGCCACTCTCATTCTCCCTGTGTCAGCAGCAGAATAATAATTCCCTCCCCCTCCTCCACTCCCCCCCTCCCACACACAGAGGCAAGAATGAAGACGAGTGGATCAGACTGTGTGCATCAGCATTAATGCTCTAGGCAGCTCTTTTCCTAGCACTAGCAGAGACTGAAAGAAAGATGCAAGAGAAGTGCACAATATGCTACCTGTTCTGGGCAGCCCAGCATGAGAGGGAGTAATTAAACAGATTTTGCCTCCTACAATAAGAAGAAGGTAGAAGGTGCAGCCAGAAACTGCTGTAATAATGTTTCTTTAGCAGTTCCCTTGCTGTCATGTTGGGTCCCTATTTTGCTACGTGCTGTCCGGAGACAAAAGACAGCATCAAACTCCCCAGTCCCCCATGCCAATTTGAGAAGTGGTGTTGTAAATGTAAGGATCCTCAGTGGCTTCAAGAAGAACATACTTTGGGATTTACATGAACCATGAGGATATACATATATAAAAAATAGTCACATACATGAACGATAGTAGCAGAGCATATCCCTTTTGGGAGGAGAAAAAATGGTGTAAACATCATCATGAACTTAAGTTTGAAAGCACTGTAGAAGGAAGGATAAAGAACTGATCAAACAAAATTGGCAAAATATTAATGAGCAGCTTTCTGCTTTTAAAGGAAGTCCTGAGTGGAACTGCATGGGGATTAGTACTTGAACTTGGTCATGGACACCAGAATAAAAATTTCAATCTGATTTAGATGTAGTATAGAAGGATGCCAAAACATAGAAAAGATTATGCCCTTCTCAATAAATCATTCAAAAACTGAGCAGAAGCCGTTATTAAGGCAGTTTAATATGAGCAGAATGCACTAGAAAAATTTTACGAGATGGTATTAAGTAGCAACTGATGCCTCCAAAAGGATTAGCCAAGGAAAATAAGTTGCAAAAGGCAAATACACAGAGAAGATACTTTAACTTTTTCAACAGAGTACAAGCTGAAAGGCCTGATGAGATTGTTCTGTCTGCAGCAGGTTTTTTAAAAACATTACATTTATTTCTAGTCACTGTAATGTCAACGAGAAATATCAAAGCACCTTAAAAGTTAGCAAGTAAAAAGGTTAACAGTACTGCAATAAGAAAGCAAATGAAGTATGACTGATTAAATTATTTGCTTATTTTTAGTACCCAAAACACTCTATCAAAACCATCTAAAAATAGTTCATGTCAGACATCTTTCCTATTCTCCCCTTTAATCCATACTCCACCAGAAAGCCCTAGACAACAGAAAAATCCCTTAGGTGTTTTTGCAGGAGTACCAGATTTAGCTACTCCTTTACCCATTTTTAATATTTAGATATATGGTTAAAATCTGACTTGGGGCTGCAGACTTATACAGAAATATTGAAATTTAACAACACCTGCAAGTATCTAGACTTGTAGACAGCAAAACTAACTGCACAGAGCTTAGCACAGCTCAAAACAAGTATTTCATTTTTCATCTGAATCTTAGCAAGAAGGTTGGACAGCCACTGAAGAATGAGAGCAGTACATTCTATATATCCAACACACCAAAGTTTCAAAGCAGCCTTCAGGACAGTTCAAATGTAAAGCACATGGCACTAAGCTATCTGATTAACCATTGCTAGGTTCTGAGTAAGCACAGAGTCAAATACAAAAGAAGTATCAAATACATCAGAAACAAAGAAAATAACCCACTGTCTTCTTGCCCAGCACTCCTGTTTGTATTTCTAGTATTGTAGGGGAATTCCAAAAATAAAACATGAACAGGCACACAGCTTCTTAACTGTGCAGGCCAGTGTTAACCCTCTGCACAATTGAAATTCGACAGACAGGTTCTAGCACAATTCCCACTTGCTCAGATGAGCCTTCAAGTCCTAGAAATAAAACTTACTCTCAATCACATAGTACGAAAACAAGAATAAGTTTTGCCTGCATTAGAAAGGTGACAGAGCTGCACATTTAACACCCACAGAGATTATAACAACCCACTTCCTTCAAACATTGCTACTCTATGCAGAAGATCAGCCACCAGAAAATAAGACTGCTATGGGACTATAGGAACTAAACCACAAAAGGTTGAACATTTATTATGTCCCCTTAGAAAAAGAGAAGGCAAAATTGCACAAGAGCTATTCTATCTGCTCTAACTAAAATCCACAGACAATACCAAAACAAACGACAACGTCAAACCCCCAGAGCTTAATTTTTGTGTGGGATAGCATAAGCCACAAATACAATCAACAGTTCGCCTTGCCATCATGGCTTTTCATATCCTATTCTGACTGAGCAACATACACACAAATTCAGGACCAACAAAACCAGACGTGTGGCCAACCCTGCTGAACTCTGGATATTACAAAAAGCAGTCAAGCATACACCACCCTGTGTGCAGATTCTGCTAGTTGGACTTGAATGTCTCTATCGGGAACAGATGAAATACTCCTGCATTCTACCTTAACTCCACAGCAAAATGCAAGTTTGTTTACACAACATTGTGGAACAGATTAATAGCTGAAACCCTTTTATTAGAAAAGAAAACCAAGAATCTTTGAAGGAAAAATAAACCAGGAATTTAATATTACTGGTTACATATTTCTCTAGTATTAGTGCAATTGTAACAAGACATTAATCTCCTTTTACAAAAACAAAATACTTGAAATACTTCAGTCCTTTATGATTTTCTTTACCATGCTACCCTCATATAGGCCCCCCAAAGCACCAAAACACTGCAGCATGGGTTTTGTTTGTTTTTTTTTTTTTGTTTTTTTTTTT
>NDXB01015257.1:39276-65228 GCA_002631895.1 Agapornis roseicollis | reverse complement strand
AAACTAAATATTTGGTTTTTTTTTTTTTTTTTTTTTTTTTTTTTTTTTTTTTTTTTGCTGAATAATGAAGGCATTAAGCCCATTGCTAAAAAAATAATCACACTAAGGTACACATTTTACTGCATTACTCAGTAGGCATGGGTTCAAGTGTTCTCCTTAATAAAAGGTTTGCTTAGAAAGCCAGCTGCAGAAGCCTGAAGTCATGCAGGTAAATTTCTATTGATGCATTCATTAGTCCTTTCCTGTTATAAATAAGAAAACAAAGCATTGTAAACACAGAAAAATAAAGCAAAAAGCATTAAAATGGAGTGGAATAGTATAGCATACCTATTGCTAAGAATTTCTGGTTTATTTAAGAGCTGAAGATGTAGCAATGCCACATGCCAACCACAAACAGTAGGGGCAAATTGACATTCACAACATTAAAAAAGTGTCTAGTATTTAATAGCAGGAATCTAACAAAATTTTAAAATAAAATAGCAATGTATAGCCAGAAAAAAGTGTCAGGCTCATAATTTTACAATAAATCCACCCCCAGTATTTTCTGCTGGAGAGTTGCCTGGCTGTGGATTTTGATTTTACCCCTTTTGGATACGGCCTATGACAGGACAGCTGACACAGCTTTACCAACTGAAATGGGAAAGAAATGCTTAAATAATAGGATGGAAGACTGCATTGCACATTTTTGAACAAACTTTTGAACCCTGACCCTTAAAGTTTAATCAGTGGTATGAAACCAATGATTCTTTTTATAACCTGAACCACCATCAGAGTGCACTGCTTCAGATATGTCTGTCCTTTCTGCAAGGCACTTTGGCATTAAATCATGTCCTCGGATACAGTAAACAGCCTACACAGCTTCTCCTTTAAAATTTATGCTTATTTTTGAGCACACCTAACTCTATATCCCTAGAGTAACAAAGCATCTTCTGCTGCCCAACTTCAGCATACTCGGAGTTAATTCTCAAAGCTTTTATTTGGCACTGAAAAAGCAAAGCAGTATAATAATGCAAGATGACAACAACTGCTAGGAAAGCAGCCTAAATTGGAAAGATACACAGCTTCCATTTAAGGAATCCCTTCGTTATAAGGCCTTTCCCAGTTCTATTTCCTGTTTAGGGATCCTCTGTGCACAATTCTATTATTACTCCTCTGCAAAACAGATAGTACATCTCTTTCAGAGAACTAAAGTTAGCATTGCCCTCCAGCCTAAAATACAATGTACTTTTCAGTGTTCTCAAATGTACTTGATGCCACTTATCCAAAGAGTTCAAACCCTTGTAATTTAATTAAAGATCATCCTTCTTTATGTATGAACTAATTCTAAGTTTAGTATGGAAATATCTTTAAAAAGAGATACTATTCTTATTAATTACTTTTATTGTTTCAGGATGAGCAAAGATGCAATCATATGGTTTAAATTTGCAAATCTTTACATACTCCAAATGCTGCAATTTCACGAAACAAAACACATTTTCACATTTAACTGTACTGAATGACAACTTAAGGACACTCACTATAAAATAACTCGTGTACCTCTTTTTTCCTCACTACCTGTAACTATTCCAACACTACAACTTAGACAATTTTGAACAAAACCAAATTAACCTCTTTTCTTTAATGTAAAGGTATCAAAAGTCAGTATATGCCCTGGTCTTCCATTAAAAAAAAAAAAAGAAAGAAAGAAAAAGAGTGCATTTTGCCTATGAACAGAATCAAGAGGGTAACAAAGTTAATTATTTCTCATAATCAGTAATTATGATTAGATAAGAGAGTCTTTGGTAATGAACTGCTCTAATGATGGAGGACCTCCATCCTAAGAAATATAATAGTACATTAACATAACTGTGTATGCAAAGTACATAGAGCCGCTGCCACAGTTAACTTGTCATTGAATGATTAAATAGGAATTCATAATTAGAAGAATCCACAGTGTAATTTATTGGCCTTCCTGACAGTTCTGGTTCATTAGAAGTTGATTACCAAACAGTGACCTCTAGTGGCCTACGGTTTTTTCATGTTACCTTGTTTCTCTTGGCAGTTTTAGCTGTTATTTAACAAAAAAAAAAAAAAAAAAAAAGGCAATTTGAGGAATTTAAAATGTTTCCCTTCACAATTATTCTTCAGTGTGCTAATTGCTTCCGCAAAAGGTTTCCATTTTAGTAACCATTTGTATAAAAGTATCAATTTTAAATATACGTGAACCCCGCACCACCTTCTCAGTTTTAAAGTTAACACTGAGGTTACCGTGGTTCTCATGCTAATTAATACTTATATGCTGATTAAACATTTTCTTCCAGAAAAAAATATATAACACATGAAAAAAAAAATCACTTTTCTAGTGTTAGTTACAAAGACCTTGAAAAGCTCATTCTTCACACTTACTTCAAGTAAGTCTTTGTATCTTAAAGTGAAGTACCTCTAAGCACTGCCTTTGAACAACAGCCACTAGAAGAAATTATACTAGCCCAGATGGAGGGGACAGAGAATAGGGAGGGAGAAAAATCCCCAATTCTCTGCTCCAAGTAGGAGAAAAAAGCCCAACATTTCGCATTAATTGCTAAACACATACTTTGCAATGCTATTAACCCAACTTTCATTTTTTAAAATATGCAACTTAAATTTAACTGAGATTTGCATTTAACTGCAAAATCTGTTAAGCGGAAAGTGGAATTTACCCTCATTCAACATAACTAATCGACTGTTAAGCTGTTTTGACAACCTTCTATTTTCAAATTTTCCATTATGACAGATATGTGTTTTCTTACACCAGAGAGTGATTTTTTTTCTTTTTTCTAAGCATGAATGTTTTCAACAGGAAGTAGCACATCTGAAACCAATAGAGAAGCCCCTGAAATGCAGTATTAAATAAAAATCCATACTCAATGAATACAAGCAACTTAGATTTCAGTTATTCTCATTTTGCATATTTTCTTTTTTCGGCACTAACACGGTAGGAACGATGTGCATGTGTTTTTCTTTGCTTTTGTCTAACATGGAACTGACTGCAAAGATAATGTCCCTTTATCAGAGAGAGGCTAGAAAATAAACCACATAGTCCTGTTTCATACATAAACAGATATTGCAGAGAGAACTGTACCAGTCTCCCAAGCAGGGAGAAGTCCATCATCCCTGTATTCTTGGAACGGCTTTAACAATTGCTACAAGCAGAGAAATGTACAGCTGCAGGATAGAGATCCCCACCCTGGTTTTCATGTCTGTGTGTGCAGATGCATGCATGCATTCACACAGGATTCTAGCTGTTTGTGGCGATGATTTAATATAGTGACTGGATAATGAGCTGTGCTCCCCGCAGCAAGTGAATCACCATTTAATGCTATTATCAACAGTTCATGACCCACCGGCATGAAATGTCAGCCTGATTAATCTGAACACTACTGACCTCTGAGAGGAAAAGCTACCTTATTGTCAGAATTTAATATATACTAAAACCATACATCGAATATAAATACCTGATCAAGCAGAGCCATTAACAGAATATCCACTTTATTTTGCTCTGCTGTTTCTTTTTAACGTGCTATGGCACAATTTAAAATAAGATAAAATATATTTCTGTCTAGTCAAGCAGGAAGCAATCCATTAGGACCCATTACTTTGATGTACAGTGAAACATTTCAAAATGGCTGTCCAAATACAAACCCCAGGTTGATACAAATAAGAAAAAAACAATTAGAATATGCTAGTGTAAGACTTGCTACTGCCAATTCGTACCAAAAAATGATCAGAAATTGTTCTTGCTTTTCTAAGGTCAATGAATCAATAAGAATACAGATCTGTAAGTAGGAAGAGGTTTGTATGAGTGATGCTGTACAGCTCATAGTAGAAAGCTACCTTAGCTTAGTAAGACCAATACACTTCAGGAAGATTAGGAACTTGTACCAGTTATCTTCATGAATATATGGGCAATGCTGCTCATTTTATTACATTTACAGTGAAGGTTTTTCCTTTTGTAATTCATTATGATACAGCCCCACTCAACACAATTTTTATAATCTATTATAATCTATCTATTTATAATCTATTATTTTATCATCTATTGTCTGTGGAGAATAAACCATGAAAACAAGAAAAAACCCCACCATTTACTAATAACAGTGAGTTTAGTGCAATTTTGCTATATCTTTTCCGTATCTCTTTAATTTAACCTGGCTAGTAATCTTATAGAACTTCAAGGGCAGCTTTTCAGGATCCTGCACATCAGGGTATATAAATAAACCAGACTAAAGCTGGTAGAACTACATGGCATTTACCTGTCAAGTTATATTAACTGACACAAGCATAGTGACTACTAGGGTTTACTGCTAACACACAGTACTGCAAAATAGGTGAAAATTTCTGCAGTTACTTTTAAAATGAAAACCACAATGGTTCTACTCCTCAACTTGCATCCTTGTCACCTGGTACTGAAAGGGTTAAGGGATTTTCAGGACAAGGGACTGGAAAAGAACTGACTGAAATCCCCCAAACTGCCCACATACGAATGGAATGATTGTGGGTGAGACAAGAATGATCACTCAAAGTACTGACTTGAAACCACTGTCAGCCAAGGAAAGAATATGTCAAACTAACTTGCCTAAAACTTGGACAACACATGAACCCTAATGTCTGAATTCCCAGTTCAGAGCTCTGCTGGAAACATAAAGAAGGAATAAAAGAATTCTGGATACTTACACAGGAAAGTAAGTCATGCTGCCAGCACAGACATATGTTTAAGCTTTGCTTTTCCATTCAGAAACTAAACAGTTCTTGTATTCTAGTTGACTAATAAGTGTTAGCTTTTTTGCAGAGGCTGTCCTATGTAGCTGTAAATACTGCTAGCTGCAGTATGCCTGAAAAGTTAACAGTATCTGACAGCAGCTTAAAGCCTCTTTTGCACCTCTCCTCTTAATTTACAGAAGGAAAGAGGGGTTTGCCATATAGTAGCACAGCCATAGTGTGCTCACTCTTGGAAGCATTAGATCTAGTACTAAGAAGCATTAACACAGAGAGGTTCTATTTATGTCTCCATCAAGCACAAAGTGTACACCTGTCTGCTAGGATGCCCCAAACCCTTTCCATTATCTGTAACTAATGATCACTTTCATAATCATGGTCCCATCTTACTCTTACAGATTAGCTCACTTGTGAGTCTCTTCTGCTATCCAAAGCTGCTTTGCCTTCATGGCTCCTCATTGCCCATTCATACTACACCCTTCAAGAGACTCTGTTTGCCATAGTCATTTTTATTCTGTTCAAATAAATCTCATTTTACCACTTCTGCCTCCTGGAAAGAAAGAGGAACAAGGGAGTTGGAACTTGTGCTTCCCCTATCCAAACACAATCAAAGTCCAGCATTAGAGAATTCCATTCAGACTAAGGTAACAACCCTTTATAGTCCTGACTGTGCTGGGTAGACATTACAAGTCTCACAAATGGCAATTTTGCATACAAACACGGTGTTGAAGATACAACATGTATTAAGTAACAGTTAAAATGTATTAAGTAAGAGAATTCTTACTTAATGTTGGACAGACAGATTCCCAAACCATTTTAGGAATACCTTGAAGGTGGTGGTAGCTTAGCTTACCACAACATGGAAGATGGAACTGATGAACCTTGAGCAAAAAGGACCTGCCATTCTTGCCTAGAGGCAGGCAGGTGACAACCAAATAAATCCAATTTTCCAAACTCTCTGTAGTTAATTTTATTTACTTGCTATGTCATTTGCTTTCTACTCTTCCTCATTATGTAAGAAGGTCATATAAGAGAACAAAACCACCAAAATACAATATATGTTATTTGCAACTCAAGCACTGTAAATAAACTCAGTAAAATTGCAGATATCAATACTAGAGTGGAAATGCATGTAAGCAATAAAGGAAAGATATAAGTAGGGTTTGAAAGGTGGAGAGACAAGGATGGAGGACAAAACTGCATCCTGTCTAGGAATATAGTTGAAAGGAAGGACTAAAAATGAAGTAGAGAACATACATTTTTTATACACTGGAAGGAAAGAAACAGTCTTTTTTATTAAGAAAATCAGACTGCATTGGAAATGCACTGAATCGCATGCACTGAAGAGATGTAATTATTGTTAACACTAAAGAAAGAAGTCAGAGAACAGTCCAAACACCTCCATTTTCAAGTATCTCTGTAATACTTTGGCATGCATGTAACTGCTTCAGTAGACTTGGACTGTTTTTTTCCTCCCCAGTCACAAAAAAATAACAAGGAAGCAAGAACCTGGAATAAACAATGTAATTTGGCATGTTTTTACTTGGTTTATAGCTATCTATAAAATTATCAAGATATTCTAAAATGTTAGCAAAGAGAAAACAGTGGCTAGAATAATTTTAAGTATGCTTTTAAAAGCTCTTAAATGAGAAGAAAAAAAATACATTTGTCTTCATAGGGAGATAACATTACAGTTTCAAATTAGCTTTTTAAGTACACAGGAATGTAGATGAAGAAAGAACAGTACTCGCCTGATATAAACACAGAAAACAAGGTTTTTAAGAGGTTATCCTGAAGCTTTTCTGTGCTTACTCTGGTCTTATGTAATTAGGAAACATTTTTTTGTCCCCAAAGGTAGCTCAACCAGAGATTTGGGCTTTCATTCTTAAAGAATTATGAGGATAAGTGAACTACAGCAATTTATTTCAGAATACAGAGTTAATTCTAACACTCTTAAGCACTCTTAGATTAACAGGGGAATCATGTACATGAAGTATACAGCCTGGCTCCTGCTGTATCCCTTATCCATTGACAAACTGCAGTTCAGTGGGGGCTTGAATAGGGAAGGTACAGAAATATTACCAGGTCAGTACTTGATAGAAACTTTTCTGACTACATAACCAGAGACTCAGCAGGAAGCCAATCTGTACTGAGAAACCTCAAAACCAGAGGTTTTGATGACACCTGCATCTCCCTTTTCCTGGAGAGTGAAGGAAAGAAGGAAGAGAGAAGAGAGTTGTTCATTTAATTCTTGGTAATCTTAAATAAATTACTGCCCCAAATTTGAATTTAAAATTTGAAACTACATAAAAAATTAAATGTCTGAACCAGCTTCTGAGCAACTGGCATAAAAGTAAAGCATCTATACCAGAAATTACTAAAATTAGCACAGACTACACAGACAGTAATCAGATTTGCTAAACAGAGCCTAACATTACGATCTTATCAGGGAAGGTAATCATACCTGCTACAGTGTTTGAAATACCAGCCCCTTAATCACTTTTGGCTAAACATACAAGGTGCACTTTGGCATTCAACAGTTTATTTTGCTATGTGTAATGTACAGTTTTTCATACTACATTCCTATCTCTGTGCAGCCTCCATGTATTTATATCAAGTATAACTCCTCCTTTTCTTTGTGCAAAATGCACACACACACAAAAAAGGAAAGGGATCAGAATCATCTACAGGAAGCAAAGATTCACATTTATGTTTTAAAAGGTTATTTTCTATCTTGTGTCAAGGGTTAGCTAGAACTCAACATATGAAACAGTAAGATGATTATGTAGGCATTTCCAGAAATTGCCAGGCTTTCCTTCTTGAGGTAGCTGTTCGGTATTTTGATTAGAGATTTGCACTGTTGTACCAGGAGAGATTGGTTAGTCAATGGTATTTCATGCAAAACCAGTTTAAATTCCAGATTAATGTCCTAAAAAGGAAATTTCCAGAATCAGATAAAAGTGCACTCAAAAGGTTTCTGCTTCTTAAGCATATGGACTTAACAGGGATTATATACACATCAGACTTAAAATGCTTCCTCACACAGAAACAATGTACATATCAAAAATTCAGGGTGGCAAGGGAAGACAGTTTTGCTGAGTATGTCCTCTACATGCCTATTTTTCTAACCTGATGGACCCAAAGTAGTGATTTGCTTAGTGATCATTGCTGTTTGAATAGAAATGCTTTAAGTTTCCCATGCTACAAGTCACAGCCTGTGAGTTTTATGTTGCAGCATCACAGGACTCAACAAAATTTATAACTTGTTATTTCAGTCTTCTTTGATGAATAGATATAAAAAAATTAATTAAAAGGTTTAATGGCATTATTCCACTCCTTTCAAAGTGAAACTTTCTGTAAATGACTTATTGCATGCTGAGCATTTATTGCAGTCAGTAAGAAAAAATACAAGTACAAATGTCTAAAGCTTATAAAACAATCAAAGTGGTCTTTATTTTGACTATTTCTCTTACTTGTTCTTCATCCATATGGAGTTCTTTTAAAAGAGAGAAACTGTTCCAGACTGTCTCTCAGATGGTATCAAAATGATCTTGAAAAAAGAAACCCACATATCCCTCCAAATTCTGCAGGTTTTGGTCTTATTTTTAGAGTCTAATTTGTATCTTAAGAAAAAAGGGAACTCACGCATCTTGCAACAGAACAAGATGCATTAAAGAGATAAATTACATTAGGACATTATACAGCTGATTCTAGACAGTGCCAGAAGACCACCAGTCTGTTAAACCCAGGTTGCAGTAGTTCAGGCAGAAAATTCAAGCCAGCCTGCAGAGAAATAGAGTAGGAACCCAGCATTGAATTAGTGTGTTAGAACATGCTCATGGACTGGATGAATGAGATGCTTCATGAGGCTGTTTCACACTGCTCTCACCAATAGAGAATCCTCTGAGCACAAGAATGCCTTTGCTGCCATCAATTGGGTATAACATCCTCCTTCATCAAAAAAAGACTGCAGTGTGACTAAAGCTAGGGTGCAGTAGCACAGGCAGGGAATCCCAGCCTACCTGCAGAGGTGGAATCACTAAATTAGAGGAGTCTCATAAGGGTCTCCAGGCTACCTTCAAATTATGAAGAGAGTAGAGATGAGCCTACAGCCAGGTTGCCCTGACCTGAGAGTGGTAATAGAGCATGGCTACAGTAGAATTAGGCATGACTGTTAAAGTACCTAAGCTTTCAGAAGTGGAATGTAGGACTACATAAAGGTTGTGATAAGTCGTAATCATAAGTGACAGGACTAATCAAGTGAGGAAGAAAGAAAACCTGGTGGCAGAATCAACTGGTCAGGTTTACAAATGCTACTTGCATTGAATGCTACTTGCCAGAAAGAGAACAAAATAGGAAGGGACTGATGTTCAACTTTCAAATAGAATTTTTCACAAAACAGGTAGAAGGGCTACTGATCTGACAGAACTCTATAGATGACTACACCATAGGAACAATCCAGACACTAACTGCTGAAGAACAATAGAAAATAGGTCTCTCGCCAGCCTTCCCAAAAGAAAGTAAAATAAACTCAGTGAGGCAAGATGATCCTCAAGAGATCAGAATGGCTAGGGATACTACCTCCAATAAAAAACCTGTTCGTAGTTCCCTCAGTCTGTGGGAGTTTGCATTCATCAGAAAAGAAACTGCCCAAATCAGTAGCCTGTATGTTAGACAGCAGGCACTTACTTTTTTTGACTATGTCACCTTGTAAACAGGGAAAAATAACATCAGCAAGGACAGAAATAATAAGCAGGTAAGAGTATGTAATTTCCAGTAGTAGTTTTATCACTGTTTTGGGAGTGGAATGGCCTGGATGCTAAACTCCTGGTGAAAAGGAACATTCCCAAGTTTGGAAGGGGGTACAGAGTTTAAATCCAACAGCTTAATCCTTAATGCCTGGAGCTCAAGGATGTTAGGACCAAGCAACTTGGAACAAAAGAGCGATAGACCTAATTTTTTACGTCACTTTCTTGGAGGATGAGAGAGGAAGAGATTTCTAGACTTATGCATATTCCTTTCCAACCTATATAGAACACTTCTGTGCACTACCTGAGTAATATAGTGATTGCCTCAACTGTTACACATTCCTTTACAGTATATTTCCATAAACAGCTCAGCTTAACTGAACCTGCTAAATCTAGAATATAGAAACATTAGTGCCCATTGAAGGGATACAGGGAGGAAAAACTCCAGTATTTTCCCTTACAAAAGTGCTAAGCACATAAAAATGCATTTCTGTCACTGGGCATGCATGGTCAGATGCAGTAATATTGGTATTGAAACTAAACAAGTAGAAACTAACACGAAGTGATAGATTTCCAAACAAAATGCTGGAGAACAGGTTAGTCTTGTCCTTGTTAAAGGATGGAAAAAGCTTTCAGAAGGTTCACTCACAGCGGTAAAGCAGCAGCTATTTAACAGAAGCAGGTTTCTGAAGCATCTTAACAACCCTCACTGGTGACTTGTTACATCTTACCACTGGTCCCTGCAGGTCCTGTACCCTGACAGGCAGAATGAAAAGATTCTCTAACGGGGCCACTGGCTGTCAGAAGCCACCAGCTGGCCTGCCAGGGCTTTGCAATTGCAGAGGCCAGCTGACAGTCTGGGTGTTGCTGACCATGCTGAGAAACGTGCCACCCAGCTGCTGTGTGGTCACGTCCATCTGGAGATCTCCAGCCAGACAAATCTCTGGGCCTGTCATATCTCTTCAGCAAGCCTTGTTATGCAAATTCAATTACTCAAGTGTGCCCTATTACTGCTTGCTAACTGTTTCTAGAACCAATCTCACACTGACAGTCAGCTCACATTTTTACCCACCAAAAGTACCTCATTTATTCTTGCTCAACTATTCCCTTGTATCATTAAGGCAGAACAGGCAGAGTCCATAGTACTGTAACCTCTCTGCAGTGGGTTACTATTCCTTGCAAAGAGCTTAGAGAGAAATTAATTTAAAAACATACAGCATCTAATCAAACATGAGTTAAAGCCACACTATCTACATAATTTACCACTAGAAACAGGAATTATAAAACTTTGACAGAATTCTAGCTCATCTGACAAGTATTTTAAGAGGCAAATAAATAATTGTAAAGCAGAATATTCAAGCAAGCAGTGACTTGTGTTTGAGGTACTTTCTTTAACGCAGGGATACAGGTAACGAAAAACAAGATTTCTCATTTTATCTAGCACGCTGCTGTTCAGATTTGTTCAACTAGCAGGCCTGCTGCAGCAGTAACCACCTACTTCTTTCATAAAATATTTATTTACTGATTCTAATTTAGATATAGTCTGAGCCATTAGCAGTTTTCCCTCATGCAGAGATAAGAAAGATTTTACATAAAGAATTCATCATATAAGTATAAAAATGCATAATAGAAAAGTTTGGTGAAGATTTAGAAAGCATTGTACTGTTGATTTGCTCAGTACATAAATAAAAGTTTCCGCTAAAAATATCATTGTGAAACTGTATGCCTTAATTTTGAAAAGGTATTCAAAAGCAGACATATTAAACATTAGGAGATAAAACATTGTTAGAACAAACTAGTATAAGTATCTATAACTAGCATCTATTAATTTCAAAATGTTTGAGTTTTTCAAACTGTCACCAAGCAAAAGAAATATTGCCAGTGAACAGGAATACTAGAGAGGTTTTTTAAATTATAGTGAGTACAAGGCTACAGCATGGTTACCTAGCTAGATCAATATGCAGTGTGTTTTACAACCAAGTCTCAGGGCACACGGTAACAAATCAAGCCAAGTCTCTCTATCCTAGTTCTTTCTCTTCACAGGAATGAAGAAGCTTTTCTACGTGTTGAGTCATCTTTTCAACTCCTTTCAACAGTGAGCTTCTGTAAAGAGAAAAAGATTAGGGGAAAAATTACTTCAAAAAGTTATCACTTACCCTCAAAAGTTTTGTCTTCAAAAATGACTGCTAACCTAATTTAAAACAAATCAGTGTTGGAAGACTGGGGAAAAATATCAAGATGCAATCATAAGACTATGAGTTGATTAATGCCTAGGAACCTCAGCTGTTGTGAAGGAAGATATGAGTCAAGCTTTGGGAGAAACTGGAAAATGGCGCAGCACACCACGCTGGCAGAACACTTGGCATGAGGCAGGGAGATGGGAAGAAAGATGTGAGAGAGACGCATTGTTGCATTAATTCTTGAAAGGGGAAGATACGTGACGCAGACAGAGATCAAAAACCAGGAAAAGGATTCCAAGAATTATAGCAGACTGCAAGAAATGAAGACTTTATGTGAAAGATAATAGCAAGGAAACAGATCAGGAGAAGCCAAGGAGAAGTTAAAATATGCAATTTGCCAAGGCCTGAGATAACTGGGTCATGGAAAGTAGTCATACCAATAGTATGGGAGGAGTCTCAAACAAACCTAGGTGAAATGGCTGCAATATTTAGAAAACACCCAATTTACTGAAAAAATTCTAACAAAACTGAAATATGAGAGTGGGACTGGAGTGTGAAAGAGAAAAGTACTACTGATGGGTAGGGATAAAGAAATAAAGACACATCTGCAAGTACATCAGAAAATGGATGCCTGAATTCAGAACAAAACTGTTACAGACAGAAGAAGTGATTTTGAAACAGCCTCTTCAATTCTTATAAAGGTACCCAAATTGAATTAAGCAAGGTAACAAGCAAAAAACTTAACAGCCTTGCTGAAGGATCCTAACAAACGGTGTAAACAACCTCAGAGAAGTCAGAAAGATTTTATTTCCCAAAGGAAATGATTTTTGTTGAACTGAGCAGGGGTAGATGGGAATAAGAGTGAAAGAGCAAAAACATAATAGAAATGCACACTATTGGCACATCTGGTTTTCATTTAGGAGCATTGCTTTGAAGAAGTTTTAAGGTCTTCATTCCTAATGAAGCCAAAGATATTCTTGTGAAAATCAACTGAGGGATGTGCATGGAACTCACATCCCTTTTCACCCACCCTTTTAAGGAGGGGACGTGATAAAGCATTTTCTAAAAAAAAATAGGAAAATCTAAGAGAATACCAAATCTAGAATTAGTTTCATTTTACTTTCCATCCACAAAACCCACATTATTCCTATGCAGGGATCAAAGAGTACCTTGAGAAAGTTCTGTTTAATTGAAGTAATCCTAAATGACACCCTCCATACAAAACGATATAGACAGTTCTGATGACACCACCCTCAGACTATTAGTATTAGTTTGCTACAAAATTTCTGTAACAATAATGCAAATATTGCAAATATTATCAGGCTCTTTGCTATTTATATGACATTAACATTTATTTATTGCAAATCAAGATAAATGGAAGTTAAAGAAGCAATACTGACTCAAGTTCCATTGGCAAAAAAGACATGGATAGGTAATACAAAGACAGGTGTTTCAATAAAATGGAGAAAATCTAACGTCAGCTAACTTGGTCACCTGCAAAGTACCTTCAAGATGACAGGACTCCACCACTTGGTAGTATCCACCTTAACTACATTAACCAGTAATTTTGCTCTTTGTATTTCTTAGTCACAGAATTGACAAACAAGCTCCTAATAGTTCTGTTTCATGCTAGGAAAAAGGGCATAACCATTTCTCCCAAGAGAATGAATGCAAGCAGCCATTGGAGAAATAGCTTATTGTTGACATCCCAATTTCTTGCTCCCTACCAGAAGTAAGGAGGTGCACCTCACAGGTTTTTCTAGACCAAGTTATAAAAACACCGTGGTTTTCCTCCATGAATGCCAAAGAAATCAGAAAGTCTGATCATGCAGTTCACATGGCAAGTTCTACTTCTGAATTATGCAGGATTCTGCACTGATGTTTCATATGAAACATCAGCTTTAAAGCTCAAGAGCTGCAAAGTTCTCATTAAAACTGGTCGAACAACTTAGTCTCACACACACACACATTCAAAAATTCCAGTTAACAGTCAGGGGTTTCTTTTTTTTCATTCTAAAAGGCTGAAATCCTACATGAAAATAACATAATTTATTCTTTATCTCTGTAATTTCCTACATGCCTGATGCAGTGAAGTACGAAAATGTATATGCCTCCTAGATTTTTGTTTAATTGTGTCTAATGAAGATGTTGGTGTTCTTGGTAGATTTATACTGATAAATGTTGGTAAATATACTAATTTAATTCTTTAATTTAATCTTAACAAGGTTCTGTCCTAAATGATAACTTACATCAGTGCATTCATTTCATAGATTAATACTCCACTGCATGAGAAAAAAATTGAGTGCTAGTTTTTACTCTGTTGCCATAGAATATGGGTGAACATCCCTTTATCATCGTACCTTGAGAAAAGTCAAGCATGGACAAGCTCTTTATTCAGCCTACAACTGTGCCAGTGTATACGTCCACCACTGCCTACCTTCAGAGATTTAATTTTGAGAAGTAAACTATTATTATTTTTATTCTTTTCCTTTGTTTCAAATTCCATTTCAACAGTCTGAAAGTCTCCCCATTTTAGCTGCATCCTTGTGAAAGCAGTACAACCAGAATATATTATCGATAAAGCTGTGTGACACATCACTCATTTCTATACTGGATTAACATTTTAGTATTATTTTTTCAGACCTGCTTCTGATAGGTGCTAACATTTATTTGTTTTGCATCCATCCACATAATACAGAAGCTTTCACTAATTAACATGCAAAGATACGCAGTGAGGGGCCTAAAAAAATAAAATGCCTTAAGTTCATTCAGCTAATTCAAAATCAGGCAGCAATGAGGAGTTAATCAAGTGTTTTTTCCTTAGTGAGTACCACTTTATTTACCAACACTGAACTGTGTTTGATCCCATGCTGCTTGATCACGTATCTTAATTTATTGCTGTACAATTTAATTTAATGTTCTTTTGTAATCATATCCCACAAAAGCCAATGTATCTTGGTCTCTTCTACTCTCAAATGACCAAAACAATTTTGAAGGACTTCTAAATATATGTTTTTTTCTTTTTTTTCCAGATAATCAGTTCATAATGTGGAGATAAATTTGTGGGGGTGGGAGGCAACTCTACCACCCATAACATTTCTAGTTTCACAGAGTGGCAGCAGGTAGTGAAAGGTGCAGAACAGAAAGGAAGAATAAAATAGCTTTAGTTTTCGTATTCTGAAAGCAGGGGCAGATTTCAGAGGGATTAGAGAGGAAAAACCTCATTAGATCAGAATTGTTTCACTTAAGGTCACTGACACTGATTCAACGGCATTTTAAAGGGTTAAAGAGGGCAAGCTTTATGTTTAGGAAGAGCTATCATTCATCCAGGCTGCTGGAAAATGATTGGTCCTATCCTTTTGTAAAGATTCACTTTGGTTACACAGCCTGTTGCATCCAGTTACTTACTTATGGCAGCCAGGGTTTTTCCTAGGTTCACTGAAACACTGTTGAGAGTATCCTTAGCACTGAAGGTGTCATCTGCACCGTACTGGGCTCCTTTCAATAACAGCCGTTTGGTATCTGCTGTACCTTTCCCACATTCCCAGCAATCACTCCACTTCTTTTCAGAGCCTGTTCTCATAAAGGAATTCATACTAGACCCAATGTGTACACAAATAATAAGAGCAGGCATCAAATTGTCCCAGAAGAAGAGAATATATATGTGGACCTAAGTGCATTTCTATCAGTATTTTACTTGGTGCAAAAAACTAGCTCATCTGCTTTTACAAGACTTTATCCCTTTCTATCAAAATGCAAGACAAACGAGGAAGTTAAGAAAGTGGGAACACGTATGTTCCTTGCCTCAGCTCATTATGAGCAAAGTGCTGAATGTTTTCTGTGAAAACCATTCCTTTATGTACGTGAGATTAATAATGGAGTCTGTAAGGTCATTCTTCAGCAATTTGCAAGTTCTCTGAAAACTGAAGTGGTCAAGTCAGAAATATAATCAAAGCAGAACAGAAGGATATCTATGACAAGTGTTCACCTTGTAAAGACACTATGACAACTAATTTATTCCCAAACAGATGGGAGCCGTTATTTCCATATAGCAAGCTTCCATCCAGCTCACACTAAATACACAAATACAGTTAAGCTGCGAGATTTTAATGCACATGGTTCAAGTAAAAGAATAAATAATCAACAATTCCAGCATTTCATAGAACTTCACAAAAGATGAACTGTAGACTTCAGCCTTTGGAAATAAAAAAATAAATGCAAATATAGGCAAGGACATGGCCTGACAGAGGCACCTGTAAAGAGGTGGCAATGGACAAAAATTATTTGGACAGTGTTATCATGAAAACAAACCCAAATTTTAGTGACCCTGTCCAAAAGGTGTAGGAATCTCCAATATGCCAAAAAATCAGGAGCTGCTCCCTCCTTTATCATTAGGTGAACATCCCGGGAAAAATTTTTTTCACCATATTTTTCTCCATAAAATTTGATATTTACATTTACCTCCCATTCTACCACCAATCTTCTTTTTAAAGAAGATTTAAAAAGACTAAAACACAGGTGTACAAGAACATTTACTACAGATATATCTCTTCAAATTGTTCTGTGGATACAGACTGTATTACAATATGGAGTATTTAATAAAAATGCACTCTATGGATGTAGATCTGCCTGACCAAATTCTGACCTTGTTTTTGTCCCAAACTTTAATTTTCGTAATTTTGACACAACAATAATACACCACTACCGCAGCTATATTACTTTGTAAAAGGAAGTGTGGGCAAGAAATACACAAGTTCACCCTGTAAACAGACTTCTGGTTTCTTTCAGCTCTGCCCTTTGGTTTTATATTTAAATATTATCAAGATAATAAAAACTCTGTGATTAGACTGAACTATTTTCCAGTTTTTAACCTTGTGCCAATGTCACCAGATTTCTGCTTTGAGCATGTCTACAGCACAATCTACACTTCATGTCAGACAAACTAGTTAACTCACAAACTGAAACACAGAATCATAGAATAGTTAGGGTTGGAAAGGACCTTAAGATCATCTAGTTCCAACCTCCCTGCCATAGGCAGGGACACCTCACACTAAACCATGTCACCCAAGGCTTCGTCCAACCTGGCCTTGAACACTTCCAGTACTAGCAGTAAAGAATTTCTTCCTTATATCCAATCTAAACCTCCAAACATCACCCAGTTGTGAGGTTGATGCCAATTATGAATAAATCTTTTCAATCTCTATCATGTTCTCTGGAACAATTCCTTCAAACAGAGGCTCTGAGGTCTCAAATGAAAAGATGTTTATGCTAACTAAATCTAAGGCATTTGAATTTGGGATTTATTTTTGTTGCTTGAGCAAAAATTACAAGCCATACTTTCCTCAGCACAGTTGCTTTGGCTAAGCAGGCTGTTATCTGAAATTTGTGTTTCAACCATTTAATGGAAGATTTAAGTGAAACTACTCTCAGTATACTTCCCAGACCTGACAAGCCGTATCTTCTTCATGAGAAAAGAAACTTAGTTTATCCACTGCTCCCAGCATCTCCTACTAAACTTCGATGAACTGTAGGAGTGAAGCTGAAAGTCACAAAATCTCTGAATAGGAAGACAAACATGGAAAGAAAAATCTGCAATATCAGGATGATGGCAAACTACACAGATGGCATGAAGCAGATCTGCCAAGAGGAGACTGGGAGAAGGAAAATGCAGTCACAATGAGACCCATGAGACTCAAGCCACAAACAGGAGACCCTGGGAGAAGCAGAACTGAGATTTATACTATAGGAAGTTTTCCTTGCATAAGAGGAGCAGTCTCCATTGAAACACCACTGGAGGAAGTTAGCAGGATGCCATATGGTCACCTGACCAAGGCAAGTAAGAGTAGGCCAACAGAAGGCTATCATTAAAGAGGTCAAGAGACACATACAATTAAACCGTCAAAGCAATAGCTATACCACAGATAGATAACCCAGTAGGAAAACAAAAAAGGATGGTGGGTCAGAGAATTTAATCTCATGGAATGATAGGCAGGAACTTTTCAGTCACAGTTTTCAATCATTCTAGATAAAGAAAGCTTCCTTCTGGCTCCTTGAATGGCTTCTTCACAATTGACTCTGTAACATGTTACAAGCAGTTTTTGCACTCTGTCTGCTTCTACTCTGCTGTGTTGCACAGCCTGCTGCGTCAGTTTCCAAGCAAAATTAAACCCTACAGCAGGCTTGTCTTAGCTTCAAAGTACGAAGCACTGTATTAAATTTCTTACCGCTTAATATACTCCCTTTTAAAGTTCTGCTGAGCACACAGGCTGGGTCACATGTTTGGGATAGTAGTACCACACATCCAGCCATGTGCCAGCCTCCTGCAATTTTCCCCAAACCTCTACTGCAACAGGCCCACCACAATGGTAGTCTGATACTACCCCTTTCATTACAGCAGCCATGTGCACCTCCCTTTTGTCCTGGCACCCTGTCATACTGTTCATGTTGATCAAGCCTCTGCTTTAGCTGTGTTAACTGAGGGATCTATTCAAAAGAACAGCTGTTCTGGCCAGTCCCACACCCAGCCACACTGGATACTCTAATTAATTGCAGCAAGTGCAAACGGATAATAATCATTAGGAAAAATGCTCTTCTGCACTCCTAGAAAAGACAGAGATGGAAATGGAAATGCACTTTTTATTCATCACTTACTTCTCTCTGTTCTCAAGAGCAACATTCCAAATCTGTCCCCATTCTAAATCAATTTCTCTCATGTTTAATGACTCAAAGTTAATAGTACTGGTCTTGGTGATAATATAGAGCCACTGCAAAAAAAGAACCCATAGGAGTGTTTCTATAAACATCTTTCCAGCCACCAGAGAAGGGAGTAGGTGAACTTTGGTACAGTCACCTTAGCTCTTACAGTAAAATTGTATGAGTTATGTAAAATAACTGCACCCTAGGTACCCGAGGTACTCTGGAAATGTTGCTAAACTGCAGGTACCAGAACAAGAAGGGTGCTTGTGCACGCTAGGTACCCTAAGTACTCTGGAAATGCTGCTAAACTGCAGGTACCAGAACTGAAGACTATGTCAGGAGGAATGAATTGAAATATTCCTTAAGATTTATCACCCTAATAAGTCATGACATTCACCCAAACAGTATTTCTTCAACAAGAGTTTCAAACCCTTAAAGCAAAGTATTTTTTACGGGAAACTCCTACAATAATCTCTATATGTATGCATAGCACTGACTATATTAAGCTAAAGAGGCATATAGGCTCCTTCCTACAGATCTCCCAGGGAGATTATTTCCCATGAGAACAAGTGGGAAATAAGATCCCTGTACTGATTTTGTACTGATTTCATTCAGACATCAACTCTTTTCATTACAAGGTATGAAAAAGCATCTCTATGATCTGTACTTTAACTCCAGAGTTGGAGAAGACCTATAAGTTTAATCCTTATCTACTGCTACTCCTTGGCCTTTTCAGTGAATAAGGCGGCACTGATCATTTATATAATATTAAATGTCATTCTCTAAAGCTCTCACTCAAACAGTATTTATGATCTGTAGGAAAGCCAATGAAACAGCATAGGCTGAAGCACCAGGAATACGTGAAGGAAAGCTAAGAACTACATTTTCTTTATATTTATTCTTGACAATCACTCACCTTTTTCAAAGTTAAAAGAAGGCAAACCAGAACCAGTGCTCAAATGAAAAACAGATGACTGAAAATAAATGCCACTAGCAAGAAGTATTATAGTCATCAAAATGCAGAAATGAGCTGAAGAACCTACATTCCATGGCATGAGTGCAGTAGAGGATACAAGTAAAGGAGAGGATCAGAGATACTAATTCCTGCCAAATCTCTGGCAGCAGAATATATACATACAATGTGTGGCTAGCCAGAAGTCTGCCAGTCTACTGGGCTTTGGACACACTGTAATAACACACTGCAGATACAAATCAGGATAGAATCCCCATGTCACAGAAGTGAAGTGGTGACAAAGAAAGAGCAAGGTCCAGCACAGCCACAGAAAAAATCCCCACCACAGAGCACAATGCAGAAACTCGCAAATACACTTAAAAAATTATGTAGTGGCATAAAACATTGTAAGCAAACATGCCCATTCCTCTCCCGTAACAACTGCATTGTATTAGTCCCTCAGCAACCTAAGCTGATTTCACAATCTTTATGATTTTTTCTAGTGATGCTCCTAATTGTGGATCTAGTTATCCAAGACACATTTCCTTCCACTGATAAATTCAGCCTCCAACAAATACAGAATCACAGAATCACCACGTTGGAAGGGACCTCTAGGATCATCAAGTCCAACCCATGCCCTACACCTCCACTAAACCATGTCATCAAGTGCCATATCCAGTCTCTTTTTAAACACATCCAGGGATGGTGACTCTACCACCTCTCTGGGCAGACTGTTCCAATATTTTATTATTCTTTCTGTGAAAAACTTCTTCCTAATATCCAACCTGTACCTTCCTTGGCGCAGTTTGAGACTGTGTCCTCTTGTTCTGTCCGTTGCTGCCTGGTGAAAAAGACCAACCCCCACCTGTCTACAACCTCCTTTCAAGAAGTTGTAGATACCAAGATACCATCTATCATATTCATTTACCAACAGTAACTGTATGTATCCAAGTTATGGAAACTGTATGGTGATTACTCCAAGATTATGGATTTCAATCCTATGAAAAGAAAAATTAAAGAGAAGAATATGAAGGCACCCACTAGCTACAAGCCAAAAGTGATTGTGTGTTTTTCCCACATACAAATAAAAATAATCACCTAAAAATGAAGCAGCTTCAAATGAAGATATTTATAGTATTTTCTGCTCAGAAACAGCTCAGTTATTATGGCAATGGACAGAGGAGTTCTGTAACACTGAAATTTAGGCATAAGGATTTACAGCTGATGTATTGTTCATAGTCAGAAAAGGGCTTAGCCATCTGACCTGTAGCAAAATACATTGGTACTGCTGGTAAGACTGATAACACATACATGTGGGCTGCTGACAGTGCTTCTGCTACGCATTTTTCAAAACAGGTTCTTATAATCCCTTAACTCTAGTTCAGTCAACAATGAACAGAAATTAATTCCCAAGACTCTATTAGAAGTAGTCTCATGTATTTTTATCCCACTTTCATCGATTACTCCTGCTCCGGTTTGTAAGAAAAAGTTATTCCTTTGTTCACTCATTCCTAGAATACCGTAAGGTTAAATACTGAATATCAGTAACTTGCATTCTGGTAGGACCCCTGTGTTTTTACTTTATCTGGCCACTTAATATCTTCTACCAGTTAAAAGGGTCTCCAAGAGAAGTTGTTTTTGCATTGGCAGGATGGAAAGGATGCTTCTATAAAATATCATGCATAATTAGGTGAAAAACATTACAGAATAACACAATATTACACTTGCTTCCAGACAGCAAAAACCAAAAAACAGAGCAAACTAAATTTCTAGGGAGAAATAACAGCATATTTCTTAATATCCTCATGTTAAGAGGGTTACTGAAATATCTCTCAACATATGTAAAAATGTGGTCACAGTGCCATAAATTCAGCATGTGGGAAGTGTTGGTACTAATTACTGGTATAAACCATGACATTAGACATTGCAAAAACCAAGCATCAACTAGACCAGCCCTTTGACAGCAAAGAGATAATTATTAGGCTTCTACTCTTAAGGAATTCCCAGGACTTATTAAAGTTAGCACACAGAAAAACACTGATCAAAGAAGAATATAAGCTTTTTTCCCTGTGATAAAAGGACCCACCTCTAAGAAAAAGATTACATACAGACAATAAAAGATCACTTAACAACTGTGTTGTCATGGGATTGCTATAGACGTCTAATCATACCATTGTTTTTCATTTTTACAGAAGCATCCAAGGATCTGATTGATTAACTATATCAAGAATTTATTGAAGGTTGCAAAGTTAGAAAAAGAACTGTATTGCCTATTTAATTTCTTCTGGCTTTGTCACTATCTATCCAAGCAAAGACAAGCCACCAAATTTGTGACTGAATCCATGCAGTGAAAACCACATGCTCAAAGAAATTATAGGATCATCTATCAACTCGTCTGAATTCTGGAACCCAAACACAACTTGACATGCAAAGCCTATTTTCAAATGTACTTAGAAATTAAAATCTTAAATCCAGCTACATGTGTCTTTGGATTACTGCCACTGCTTAATATTTCAAGACCAATTCTGAGACTCTCGGAACTGTTGTTTAAGATTCAGCAATATGTCTAAAGTACAGTGTTCATGGAACAAGACACAGAATTTTCAAATCTGTCACATCTCAAAAATATAAGGACTGACTACAAAAGTATACCTACAAAGGGCTTTAATTCTTCCATATGCTTCTTCCATATGCTTCTTTTCCCCAACATTTTGGGATACAACTCTGGAATATGTATCTGATCTCTGCAAAATAGCTACAGAACTTTTTTGCTGGGACAGGAGTTCATCAATAAATCTGGTTAACCAGACAAGGACAGTGGAATTTCCACCCTTGAAGGTTTTCAAGACTTGGCAGAAGAAAGCCAGAGTCAACCTCTGCAACAGTCTTGTTTCAATGGGGAGGCTGGACTAGATGACCTCTCTAAGTCCTTATAAATCAGAACTCCTATGGAAATGAGACACCACAACAGTACAGCATGCTACTTCTTTCCCAATGAGTGACAGAATATGTCCCCCTTAAATACATTAGATTTCACAACAGCCCTGACAGGCAGGAAGTAGTTTAGGATGTGCTAACCAATATTACTTTCTAGATTTCGTAGTTTTGCAATGCTCAGGTTGTATGTGCTTTTGAGGAAATCATATTCTTCATCCAATAGGTCTATAGTTTTTCTATTAGTCAGAGAAAGAATCGTATAGTCATAGAATGGTTTGGGTTGGAAGGGTCCTTAAAGCTAATCTAGTTCCAACCCCCCTGCCATAGGCAGGGACACCTTCTGCTATACCAGGTTGTTCCAAGCCCCATCCAGCCTGTCCTTGAACACTTTCAGCTTAACGTTAACAAAGCCATTCCTTTATGGTATAATACACTCATTCAGACAAACTCCTCCCACAAAAACAAGGTGTAAAAGCATCCCATTCCTCATCTGGAGAGAGACATAAACCCTTGGCACTTTAAGTTAATCAGTACAGAACTCTAAGTCAGGGGTCCCCGTGACCCCTTCCTGCTTCCTCTTAGTAACTCTGGATCTGTCTTAAGTATGTAGGAGACACTTCACCTTTTTCTTGGGCAGTCCACAATCCAGCAGCTTCACAGTCTCCCCCAGTATTCATTACAGTATTTTCTACTTAGCTACTTCTCTTTGGAGTTCACCTGTCTAGAGCTGCATGCTTCAGAGGCTACGTGAAGAAAAGAGATGAAGCAAAGCAGCATCTTCAGCATGCTGCTTTCGATTTTAGAAAAAAATTCCCTCAGAAAAGTCAAGCACCTCCTGTTCCCCAAGAATTTTTGGGAGAAAATGTTAGATGACACTAAGACTTCTAGGACAGTCTTACTTCTCTTTGCCTTTTCACTTCCTTCCTTTATAGAACATTCTTACCCCAAAACTGTCTCCAACACCTTACTTGCCAGTCTGTTTTCACTGGGAAGCACATACCTTTCCATCCTCACTTTCTTTCACCATAGACAGTCATGCCCTCAGTCATTCAAATTGTCCTGTCAGTAGAAGAAAAGCACGTTGTTCAGTAGTTCATTGTCATTCAGTATCTACAGCTCTCAATTGCTACCTTCTGTTTGCTTCCCAAGCATATACTAATTACTGCTACTGTTTGTTACTGTTGATTACTCTTATTGTTACTCTAATGGTTTTCAAAGGATACAGGTTATTTCATTATGTAAGACACAAGTGTGTCACTTGAAAAATAAAGTTAACAGAGGAACAGAGATACATTCTATAGTTAAGTGAGTCAGCCTTGGAAAATGTAAGGAAGATTGTTAAGTATTAAATAATAAAATCTAAATCCATGACAAAGTGTAGTTTAATGTAACAGATACAACTTGCACTATGCTGGTTAATTTTTCTTCAAAACCATCAAAATGTTAACAATTGTCCTACACTTTATTACTATGGATAAAATCCTAAAACCTTTTTAAACAAAAAGGGAATGTATTCTTATAAAATATGATATAAAACCTGACATGATTAAAGTAGGCAAAGTGTTGAATACTATGTTAAGAACACAACCACTCTCATTCAACACATTGTGTGGAAATGAGAGAGAATGTCAGTTTTGAAAAAAATGGTAACAAATATTTTTCCACTGTCTAATCATATTAATCTGAGTTTCCTGTAACACTGTACATCATACATATGTAGAAAACTGTATTTATATGTAAATAGCTTCAAGTTATCTCAATATTGTGAGGCAGTGCAGTGCTGCAACTTTTAACCATTACATGATTTTAACACAGATAAAAAATTAGAGATCACAACATACTTAAGTTACTGACAAACTGAAAATCCATCAATTCTCCTTTCCATAAAATGTTCATAGTTGCAACAAAAAATATTTAACTCGATAATCATGAATGCAACAGAAATAATTCAGCAAGAAGGTAAGGTGTATGCTACTAAAATTACTGTCACTTTATGGCTTCACTACATGTTAACATGGAAGTCTGAATGCAGTAAACACATCAGAGAATATCTTATTACCCCGTAACACACATAGTCAGCTACCTCATTGGAATTATAAAATAGCTATTTTAGGTTCTTGTTATTGTAAGCAAATTTTACACTTTTGGTCATTCATTTTATTGGGTAATTTCTGATATGTAAGGTAGAGCACTGTAAGATAAAAGAACATGAATATAAATGTGCACACAAATGCTATTTAATTAATCTATTAGCACCTAAAAAGTATATAGTCCATAGGTGAGGACTTTAAACAGTTTATTACTTGCTTAAAACATTATTTCTGAAGTAATTTTAAAAAGTCAAATTAGGAATAAGCAATGATGCACTTAAAATTTCAAGATCGAATATTCTGAACTTACTGGCTGTCACCTTACTTAACAGACATCTTATTTTTAAGAAAATAAAAAATTCTGAAAGCATTTATATTAGGCACATTGTTCACAAACCAGGAAAGGACAGAAATGCTTTTCAGGGTGTGTATTACTTCTCCATGAGAGAAAACCCTTGCCTGTTGCACTACTGAGTATTTTTTTTATTTTTTTTAACAGAGTAATAATCTGAAACAGTCAAACAAACATGCACTTAGAAGTCACCTTCTTGTCCCTCTTTATCATCAAATGAAGTGGGTCACATGAAGACCATACAAGAATTAGGATTTTATATTCCTGTTGCTGTAGAATGGTTTTTACTCCAATAGCTGCATTTTCCTCATTGTTTAACACTTGTTTCACGAACACTCCAGCCTACACCCCACTTCTCCCACAGAATAGCTTTCCTTAATAGTTAGTTACTCGGTGTCCTGGAAGGAGAAGTCCTGCAATCCAGTCAGGCACAGCCCTGAGCAAAGGTACAGGAAAGTATAACTATGAGTAACAGGACTGACCTTTGAAAAGTTACTAACCTTCTTGAAAACTGAGCTGTTCTCAGTCCTGCTCCATTATCCAACACAAGCCAGCTGCGAATTCTGCTTCCAAAGTAGATTTTGCAGATTTCAGTTCCGAAACTTGCTGGGACTTCTAAGGGTTTTACCTTATAACCTCTTTACTTATCTATTTTACCCCCAATTTATGAAATGATAATTCTCCAATCCCAGAAAATGGTGAAAACAATTGTTCTGGGCATTTATTTTAAAAGCCTGAGGGCTTTTCTACAAAAGCAGCTTTAATTTCTTCCTCCACATTTACTTCCAAGCAGGTATGACTTGGAGTATAAACCAGAGGTTAGGAATTTTGTATGTCCTCATTAGTGTTTTGTTAAAACTAGTGTTTTGTTTAAAAAAAAAAAATTCAAAAAATTAAAAATTGGATTTGGTTTTATTTTAGCAGTGGCATTTCACTGCATCTGCTACAAATCTAAGAGACTTCAGGAATATGCAGACTTTTTTCCCCCCTTAAGAAAAGGGCTTTCTGCACCTTGTGAAATTTCACATAGGGTTAAACCAAAATATTACTAGGAACATCAACTGCAAAAAATCATATGCAAGGCCCCATCCTTTGTGCACGTGTAGATGTATCTTAGAAAACGCCAACTTTTGACAAGAAAGTAGCCAAACGTTTGCCAAATTTTCTAAAGATCACAGGCTGCATATTTAAGCTTTTCCATTTTCACTGACGCAAGCCAAAACGTTTACAAACAGAAGGATGAAAAAAAAAAAAAAAAAAAAA
>NDXB01015257.1:21063-31872 GCA_002631895.1 Agapornis roseicollis | reverse complement strand
GTAGGTTTTTTTTGTAATTGATAAAAAAAAAAAAAAAAAAAAAAAGGAAAGCATTATTGTACTCTCCAGCTTATTGCACCATGTAATGGAGGAACTGACTCAGAAATTTGTCTTGTATTTTCAGCTGTATCATTTGGTCTTATAAAAGCTTCTACCTCTCTGCACACAATTTCCCTTCTTTGTACTCTTAAACCATAATGTAAAAGGACACTGATACTGCGTTATTATGATTAGTACTGAAACATTATAGATAGGTATTATTTATGTGGCAAGAACTTAATTATCATCATAATAGAGTACTGTGGCAAGAATTTATTACTTTAGAAAGTGTTGAAATTCCTCTGTGGTTCAGCATTCAGGAGCAAGGGAAACTGGCAACTCACTCCACTTTTAGACTTGGAGGATTACTGCACCCAAGCAGTAATTTGCACACATCCCACAAGAAATGGCAGAGCCATAGGAAATGCCACTCTTAACCACACAGCGTTACATTTGACTGACAACTGCATTTAGCCTGTCTTTTTCCAATTAAGCTCCATCTGTTTTCTCAGTTGGACTGGTTGGCTTGAGGCGTCTCAACAGGACATCCACTGTATGCTACTTGCATCCACTCCCCCCAAAACCTTTCACTGTCAGAAGCCAAGGGGGTGCTTTCTCAAAGCATGTCATCGGATAGGGGCAGGCAAGATGGGTGAGTGGGTGGGACTGGATGTGTGGCACATGAACACTGGGAGCAACCAAAAAAAGCATGGTTTTAGTAACTTGGACACATGCAAAGAAGGGTTAAGTACCTACAAAATAAAATAAAAAGCACCATTTTTCTTTCATTATATAGTCTGACCAAAAAGCTTCTGAAACCAAAATTAAATAGTGTGTTCCCTTCCTCTCCCCAGCACACACACTCTAAAATAAATGATGGCCAAACTGGCTTAAATGGAATTCTGTAGAAGAATTGGAGAAAAATGGCACATTTGAGCCTGAAGCAAAAGTAAAACCGCCAAGTTATAAACCTCTCAAAGGGAAGGTTTATAATCGAAATGCCAACAGACCCTTAACTATGGTGGAGCTGTTAGGTGCCAACATATAAATAATTTTAGTTTTTGTGGTCACTTAGGATAAATTAGATACAGTGCAAGTGGAAACAGTAGGGTTCTGATTCAGTAAACAGTAACGGCCAAGAGTGCATGTTTGGATTTTTAGACAAGTACAGCATAGATTTGATGCTGGCTCTGAAATGCAGTCTTTAAGGGACGTTTGGACTTTTTTAAGTAGCAAGCAAGCCATATTCTGAATTCTTGAGGGCTTGTAAAATAAAAACTCCTTAACAAGCTTTGCTGCCTACTGTTTCAATCTTCTAAGGATCCTTTAACCCAGTTACCAAAAAATGCTCCACTCAAGCTTGGTGTAATTGTCTGCTAAGGAAAACAACATACTAAATGTGACTACGTGCACCTATTTAGTGTTCAGAATTGCTAAGCATGTTAATACAGTGGGGAGAAAAGTGCCAGTGACCAAGCAGTAACAGATTAATCACCTTCTTTATTAGGTGTGCAGTCACTGCACCACAAATAGAAATAACTTTCTATAGTCCAGTTTGTCCTAGCACAGGAATTCTGCATTTAGGTGATCAGGCATGTTCATTTTGGCCCTTGGAGGCATTTAAAATTGCATTGTTTCACAGCAGTCAAGCCCCATGTCTTAGCATAATACACTGAGGCCATAAGGGATGCTATTAGTACTCTCTGCAGGAACTTTCATCTTTGACAGGGTGGGAGCCCTAAGAAGCAGCCAGGGTTCAGCCCAAGGCTGCTAAGAGGATGCTCCATCTCAGAAAACTCTCCTGCTTGCCAAATTCCTATCAGCTTCTCATTTAACACTTCTGCTATGAAACCTTCCCACTGCCCCAGCATCACCCCCAACTCCCCACTAATATAAATTCTAAGATAAGTATCTGCAGAAATAGGAAGTTACACATCCTCTGACAAGAGCTCTATTACAACATACCACATGCTGATTACACTATTGAAAATGCCTTTTCCCAACTGTCCTCCAACTTTTAAAAGAAATCTCTATTCTTCTATCATACTCAATATAAAATGCCTTATTCAAGACAAAAAACCTTTAGCTGCTCCCAAGTGCTGCTTTTATACTTCTGGCAATTGTAGCGATTCTGGGAAATAGTTTAATCAGAGAAATGTTTGACATCAAAAATCAACTGAGTTTGAAGAGCTAACTACATATAGTTATATATACGTACAGATCTATGAGTTGCTTTTATATTGATTTCTGAAAAGGCATGACTTTAAGCAAAATCAAGAAATCTAACACAAATGAAAGGCAAATAGTGTGCTCCCCAGCCAGAGCTAAAACTCAATGTGACTTTCTCTGCGCTTCCACACCAACAAATATACTAAGAGCCACAAGCCATGCATTCCCACCATACAATTTCAGAAAGCAAAGGAAACACAGATGCAAAACAAAATGACAGCAAAAATGTGTTGTTTCTGACTGCATATGGTTAAACAATGTAGTTACTGAGTACCTAGCATCTTACAGTTTGCTGCAGCTCACATCAAATAAAGCAAATGGATAATAATTATTATATGTCAGATCAGTATTTTTGACACTGACCTAAACCATACTGCTAAAACCCCTGTTATTTACTAACAGTTAAACAATCTAAAGGGATACTATAAAATCATTATGTGGATTTATTTAAAATAGGTATAGGTTTTAATAAAGCATTACACAGTATTTCACAATTCACCTTCTTCCTCTCCACCCCCCATTTTACTGCAGATAAATTTAACATTCTTTCACAATAAAGAATAATTAAAATACAACTGCTTATAGAACCAGGAACAGAAACTGAAGGGTCAGAATTAGGGTGATACTTCCATGCCTTACTTCATTCCTGTCAAGCCATCCTTTAATTCTTCCTATGAACAGATACAGACTAAAGCTGTCTAAATTCTAGGAAATTCTACAAACCTTGTCCCAGTGAAACTACACCAATGAAAAGGATAACTAAGTTTTAAGGTTTAAAGTTGTAGGCCAACTACAGTGCAGTAAGTAATTTTGTTTTCACTTCAGGTTCTATGCTGTGCTTGGCATGAAAGAACTGTATGACTCTCCTCTCTCCACTGCATTTCGGTAGATTGAAGTGGCAAGCTAACAGGACTAAAACTGAAAGGTGAATGTTTATATAAATTGTATGTTCACAGCTGAATACTAAATGCATATCAACTGTAAAAGGCAATACTGTTTCTCTTGTGCTTTTACTTAATCATATAAACAATAAGGATTTTTAAACTGTGGTTGGAGGAGGGGGAATTAGGAAATCTTGATATTTCTATGTGCTCTCTGTGGGTTAATTACAAGCAGTCCTGCAAGGACAAAAGCTCAAGTTATTGAATTGTTTCTCAACAGGCAATACTACAGTAAGCACTATAAATATGGAATGATTTTTAGGTATTTGTTTAAACCACAGAGAGAGTACTTCCAACAGAATATTCTCCCCTTTTTTATTAGCACAACTTAAGAAACTTGTCAAAATATAAAGATGTCCTCCTCTACAAGAGAACTTTCTGCAATGAACTAGTGACCTAGAATGGCTCTGGATTGTCACACCTAAACCCCATCCTTGCCCAGTTCATCACCATGATTTTAAAAAGAAAACATAAGTAACCCAGAATACTAGCATCATCCAGGTAGGAGTCTATAGAAGATCAGTATTCATTCCTGCTGATCCTGGATTTAGCCATTTAGGGGATCAACAAACAATTTACTTTCAAAGGCAAGGTCAGTTGTCCCTGACTGCCAAATAGTTTCCCCCATCTGTTGTGTTTTTTGGGTTTTGGTTGGTTTGGGTTTTTTTACTTAGGATGTTAATATTTCTTCTCATATGTCTAGTCTAAGATCTGCAGATCTCCCCTACTAATTAAGAGATTGTCTTTATCCCATTGTCCTTATGGGATTGTCCTTATCCCATTGTCTACTGGGATAGGAAGTCCTAGGAAGTACTGTAAAGAATTAACATTTTCCCAGTTGAAACCAGAACAGAGACAAAATAAAACGTGGAATTCTAAGTCTTCAGTAGCATAATCCATCTAATTAAGTATTGTGGTTTAACCCCAGCCAGCAACTAAGTACAACACAGCCACTCACTCACACCATCACCTCCACCTAGTAGGATGCGCAGGAGAACTGGAACAAAGAATAAAATCTGTGGGTTGAGATAATAACAGTTTACTAAATGAAATATAATAATAGTAATAGTAATATATATAATAATAATAGTAATAGTCATTAAAAGGGAGACAACAAAAAGAGAGGGAGAAGTAAAACCCAAGAAACACAAGTGATGCACAATACAACCACTCATCACCTGCTGACCAACTCCTGTCCCTGAGCAGTAATCAACCCCTCCTGGCCAACTCCCCACATTTTATATACTGATCATAATGTTCCATAGTATAGAATATCCCTTTGGCTACTTTGGGTCAAGTGTCCTGTCTGCTGCCTCCTGGCTTCCTCTGCACCTCTTTGTTTCAGAGCATGGAAAACTGAAAAGTCCTTGACCAGTATAAGCACTGGTTAGCAACAACTGAAACACTGGTGTGTTATCAACATTATTTTCAGACTAAATCCAAAACCCACAGCACTGTAGCAACTACTAGGCAGTATATTAACTCTCCCAGCCAAAACCAAGACAGTAAGTCAGGTTTCTCTGGATTATTTCTCTGGATTCTTTTTAAACAACAGGAGTTGCACCCACAGACTGGAAAAGTCTGTTTAAGGCAATACTGAATTGCAAGTACAACTTCAGTGCATTAAGATTCAGAAGAAGTTGCATTTTCTCCAGTGGCACTTCCAATGCTTGTAGCTGGTGGGAACTGTCCTCACACTGAAGGCTGCTGTACTGGTACAGTGTTCTTCCACTTCTACTCTGTGCTGCACTTTCCAGTCTGTACTTCCTGCTCTGGTGTGTGTGGTGTTGGGCTTGCTGCTGACACGTGTGCCATCCACATCAAGCATAGTAGAGTACGAGGACTCAGAAGAAGTCAAGGGGTTATTAAGGTCTGGTGCTCATCATCCCCACTGTCCCAAGTACAGAAGTCATTCCAGATTTTTTAACTAAATGAAAAATATACACTTTAAACACAAGACCCCATCTAAAGAGCAAAAAGAGAGAAAAAGAAGTTTACAAACATGTAAAATTAAAACAAACTTTGTAGAAAGCTTCAAAGTCATCACGCATTCTAGAAACATTTGCAACCACCACCTGCAATTCCTTAACTTTAAAAGTTCTCTAGAAGAAGCAATCAATGTTTAAAAGATGAAATTAAATGATTTTATTCCCTAGGACTTAGTACAGGCTAAAATATGAAGATCTTTCTTAATCTGTGTATCACAGAACACATGACAGGATGAGCCAGATACTAGCATTAAAGTAACCACAAGCAAACAGAGCAGCTATTAGGAATGCGGTAACAGCTCGCATAGTCATGGATATTAGAACCAGTTTTACTGAGAAAAGGAATGTTGGCTCTAATTCTGCAGTTATCCCTTACTTCTTTTCAAAGAGTGCCACAGGGATTTTTAACTTCCATCTGGACAGTGTTCCTTTAACTGTTTTTGAACACCATGTGTGAAAACACAACAGAATTGTAGACATTAGAGATGGAAAAGACCTATTTGATCATGTAGCCATCCTCCTGCCAGTTAAAGACTTTTCCCTACAGAATAGTTCCTAGCACTTTGCCCAGTACAGTTTAAAGCATGTTGAGATACTTGGCTTCAACTACCTCCTTTGGAAAATTATTCCACAATGCATTAAGAATGTTATTAGGACATTTTTCCTGGTAGACACAGCATGCATTTTTTTCTTTCCTTAACGATTTCCAGCCTATTATTCCTAGTTATATCCCACTGGGTCACCACGAATAACTCATCTTTACACCTTTGAATAAATGGAGACAGATATATTTCCTACACATTGGTCACCAGTTGGCCAGACTACACACAACTGCAAAGCCAAAAAATACACTATACTTTAATAAAATCAGTCATTTCACCCTTTTAGTCATAATAGGATAATTGTCTCCACCTCAGTGAACACTTTTAGATGATACTCTCAAAAAACCTGTTTATTCTTCCTTGCCTCCTGCTACCTTTTGCATCGTCCTCAAATGTGTAACATTTTCAAGATCTTAATTCCTTTCCATCTTCTCTCCAACAAAATAGGTCTATTAAACCTGCTTAATTCTGACAAACATAAGTACTGTTAAAGAGTTTAAAACATAAGTTATTAGGAATCAGAAGGTTTTTAAGCATCTCAGATGTCAAAGTATTTCTTTGTCCTCATTTCACTTGATTCTCCTTTTTTTTTTTTTCTTATCAGTTACTTCCTGCATTACTTTGACCTCATCTAAATTTCAGAATAACTACAACAACATTTTTCATGACCTTTAACATTAAGGTTGCACACTGTAATTTCTACCACCATACCTACATCACCAACTTTGCAAAAAATTACTCAGATCAGATATACTCAGGAAAAATGAACACATAGAAATCAAGAAACATGTTAGGAAAGAAAAGATTAGGCAAGATGTGGAGTGGCTGAGGAAGAGCTAAGAAGACATGATCTTAAAATTATATGCTCAGTACCAGCAGCAAAGAGAACATTGCGGCCATTCTGAGTACACACATTCAGACTTCAGAAAGAAAGCATAAAAGTATAAATCAAGAAATAACAATGGAGCAAATACTGCTATGCTGTTAGATCTTTTCCTCACTCACAAGAACACCTACCATTGAGGGTGACAGGTCAGAATCGTTAGTTCCAAAGTCATAAACCTGCATCATCATGACAGTGTTTCAAGGATCCTAACAGATATTCCAGTCACTGAATTAGCAGGTCAAAAAGCCAAAACCAAACAAAACATCTGGCAAACACATCAGTGATGCCTCTTTATTACAACAGAATTTACAAGCTAAGAGATACAACATTTGAACCACTAATTAATATCTTTTATTATTTAGTCTAGTCTGAAAACATCTTTCAAATCATCTTTGCAAGCACTGGTGTGCATATACATAGTTTTAACTCTTCTTCAAGATCCTTTCTTCTGTTTCCCTTTGAAAAGACACTGTAGTAAACGTTCAAGTAAGATCACATTCACCAGTTATTGTTTGGCCTATTTAATCTGCTATCAGTGTGATGATGCCACTGAAATACATTCACTTCTCAGTTTTGAGCAGGTGCCCTCTTTTATTTTTAATAAAACAGCTGGAATATTGAAATATATTGCTCTTTGAAATGAAATAAAAGATCTTCACAGTATTTATAAACATTATTTTTCTTTGCTCCATATTAAGTGCATATCTGGTCATACAGGGGATAAGTCTGCAATTTGCCCTTCAAGGACTCACATTTTACTTTACATTACCAGAGAGCTGAAATCGCAATTTGCAAGTGCTACTATTAATGTTCTTTCCATCACTTAATGGCTAGTTGGAGCTTATGGAAGTAGTCCTATGAGATCAAACAGTTTGAAATGACAGCTGCAATAGGAACTCCAACCTCTTCTAACCAGCTCCAAGCCATGGTTCCCACAAAACAAATGTTTAATTCTACTGTTTATTACCATTGTAGCATGATTCCAGTTCTCTGCATGACAGCTGTTACTGACAACTCATAGTCTGATTTTTTTATTGGCTACAGGAAATAATGAGAGGAAAGAGCTATGTAAGTTTCATTATCAGATCTAAAGAACTGCACCTAGAAAAGAATTGAAAACAGTTTATCTGTACCTCCAAAAGCAGAAAAGTAAATCAAGCTGTCGCACCTTTTTGTGAAGTTCCAGTAGAATGCAGTAAATGTATTTTGAGCCTAAGAGGAGCTGATGTAATTTCAAGAGTCAGTGGTAGGGACAAAATGTTAAAAAGGTAGTATCTGAACACTAATAATGCCTACATTGAAGAAATTATCACATTAGGAATAACAAAGCCATTTCACCAACTGTACTTTAGACAATGCACATTTTGTATGTTGAATTAAAGAGAGAAATATTACAGTAACATCAGTGAAAACAATAGTAAGGCTTGCTCTGGATTGCAAGGTGGGAATATGTATCATACTGTCACTGAAATCAGTGGAAGGACAACACTCGACACAATTCTTGAAGGCTAATTAGATCCCTTATTCAACCAGTAGTATCTTCACCACCAGGAGAAGTCAGTTTTAGATATGCTTCTGTGACAATATGTGCTTTAAAAGTCTTTTATACATACAAAGATGCAGAATCCAATCTTTGGAAAAAGATATACTCCTCCAGATTTAGAAAAACAAACAACCAACCAAAACAACAAAAAAACCTAAACCAACAGATTTTGAAGATGTTTCCTCATTTGTTATATGCTCACAAATCAGGGCAGCACTGGGAACTGTGACACAACTTTCTCATGTGGACCTGCAAGAGATCCTAATCCCAGGGTAAACCGATTGCTATCTCTAGACAACATTAGCAGCATAATCTGCATGCAACTACAGGGATAAGAAGTATTTTCCAAAGTCAGTTAATACAAAATAACTTGGTGCATCAATTTCCACTAATGCGTCCTGACTGTAAGCTGCAAGTAAATGCTGCAGATGAATCATATGAAAATGTCTCTACTACATTGGTGCACAGGCCATCTTAAAAGAGCAGGGGAAAGAATCTTTTAGGGCTAAGGGCTACAAACAAGCCACTAAAATCTGGCACTAACAGTAGGCCTTAAGATACTTTGTTTGCAATATCAAGACAGGATTAAAATCAGCACTATTTCTCCATAAGGTTTACAGCCCAAGCAATATTCAAAATATTATTTAGTTTGAGAAATAATTTGTTCACAGTGCAGATGAACATGAGCATTCATCAGGCAACACCCAAATACCTAAAAACACAAGTGGAATTGTCTGCCAATAACAGCTAGTAAACAGACAGATCTAAAGACAACAGTTCAGGCATGCTGCTTTCTCTTCCTCCTCACTGCATCCCGAAAAACCCTCCCTCACACTCCTGCCAAGTCTACAGCAACAGAATAATGCCTGCCAATTTCTAGAGAGCCGAGCATACTTCTCCATTTAGTGTTTTGTCTGAAGGCCAACAATCCAGTCAGGACATTCAAAAACACCCCAGAGACTTGATGTGTTAGGTCCCAAAAGATGGAAATAACAAAGCATAACATAAAATCTCTTTCCAGCACACTTGACTTCTCCACATTTCTAGCAACTGCTCACTTCAAACACGATTTGTACAGAGCACTCCTTGACATTCACAAATGTATGATGTACTAGGAAAGCTAAATCTCAGTTCTTTCCCCCTCCTTCAGAATATCACTCCATCTGTAACTGACACTAAACACCAAATAACTTGTATTCAGATAAACCACTAATGCCAAAAGGGCAATTTGTATTCAAACCAGTCCACTGTATATTAAACCCAGCCTCAACATCACTATTTTCTCAAGGAACACAACACCAAAGACAGGTAGGGTTGTTTGGAATTCTTTGTAGTTATAGCAGCCTTAAAGCCTCACAGTTAAAACCCAGTTCTAGAGATTTCTGAAAGGTAAATAATTCCCTTGGGTAAACAACATATCTGGGGGAAAGGGATTGCAAAGAACCACATCGAAGATGTCAGAATTGCCCAAATGATAAGTAGAAGGCCATGCTGTGTTTAGAAAAGAATCAGACAGATATATATGATCAGCCCACAACACACTTTTTTCACGTGTTTTTTATTCCCAGGCTGACAAGTTACCTAACTTCATATAAAAAAAAAGATTAATATTTTGTCTGAGAAGCAAGAACCTTGTCTTCCCCATTATCTTTTTCAATATTTCCTACCTCAATCTTCCAACTTTCTGTTCACATTAGAATTAGAATAAAAATTTGGCTTCTAGTGTGTAGCCAAATCCTGCCTTAGTTTTCAGTTGAAAATTAAAAAGATGGCTAGTTTTTGCTCCTTCCCCACACTCATCTTCCTGAGCTGAAATTCAGGCCATGCTCTTTCTAGCTTGTGCATCATACCTCTTACAAATTCTGTAAGGCTACATTCTCTCTTACCCTTCACATTTTTATCCTCTTTCAGGTGCAACTATCTGAATTACCTCATTAAAGACAGGAAAATGGAAGAATTCTCATGATGCCACTAACATTAAATTTAAGAGTGGATTGGAAATACCGCAAGATTTTCCCACACAACATGAGTTTCCCTCACCTTCTAATTCTGGGGTTTTAGAGAAGAATTCAATGATGGTTCTGTTTTCAAAACATCAATTTGATGCTTCTGCTTTCCTCTCCCCACAGGATAAAAGACCTCTTTGCCCTATGTTATTTCTTACAAGAGATGAAATACTCAGAGATCAGTAATCAGCAACTTCAATAATATATAATTATCACACACATTCTTCAACTGTTATAAAACCAGAGGAAAACCTTTTTTTTTTTTTCAGACAGTGAAATCCTTCATCACCCTCCTCATTATTTCCTTGTTATTTAATGGAAAAAGGAGAAGAACTGCTTAATGGTAACTAAACAGTCTTTCTCTAACAGAAAGAAATGTATGGAGACAGAAAAGATGTTAATACCTGCATAAAAATACAACTTTACAAAATAAGTTAAATTAAAAGGACCACTGTGCCATGTCATATGAAAGCTTAAGTTTTCCCAGGTCTAACACAAAATCATATTCTTCAATCTTAAAAATATTTCTACAATAACACACATTTCTTAAAAAAAAAAAAAAAAAAAAAAAAAAA
>NDXB01015257.1:0-20839 GCA_002631895.1 Agapornis roseicollis | reverse complement strand
AAAAAAAAACCACCAAAAAAAACAAAAAAACAAAAAAAAAAAAAAAAAAAAAAAAAAAAAAAAAAAAAAAAAATGTTTTACATGTAGCAAAGAAAAGCAACTTTTACCAGCAAGGGTACAAATGGATGGCTGAAATTGCAAACAAAGAGACAACATGTCCAATAGAAGGCAAACTGTTAATGAAGACTTACCTCCAGAAACTGGGGCATCCATGAAAACAGCTCCCATTTTTTCAACTGCTTTGGCTAATTCTTTTGAAACTGCAGGGTCTATAGTACTGGAATCTATTAGCAATGAGCCTTTCTTCACTTTCCTAAAATTAAGATTTATTGTTAACTATTTGTTGTACAAGACATCTGCAACTATTATCACGGTACTGGCTTTCCTCAGCATGATAAATGTACAGACACTTTTTGGTACACTAATAAACAGAAAGTTTTAAACTTTACTGAGCAAGATCTGCTCAGTATGTACACTGCTGACTACGTGTACTGAATTTCTGAATGACTTAAACCACAATCAAATCTGAACACAAGAAAAGGATATGCTTCCTAAACACTATTATTAAAAAAATTAGACAAAAAAGGTGCCCCAGGAAAACTTGCCATAGAATCATAGAATGGTTAGATTGGAAAGGACATCAAAATCATCTAGTTTGAGCAGTATATCACATAAGGATCATCTAAGATGTACTGCAAGCAACTGAACTAAATGGTAAACCAGCCTAAAATTTCATATATACTAATACAATTTTCTTTCTATAGATATACAATATCTTAAGTACTCATTAGAATAGCCTGACTGCATTCTTTTAATCATTGCTAAAATTTATTCAACATAAAGATCATAACTAACACCACAAAAACCCACTACAGTTTTAAAGTGAAGCAGGAGGAAAAATGTTAAATTTTTCCACCGACAGCTAGTAAATTTAGGCAGAAGAATTGTACCCCAAACTGTAGAACACAAAAAGTTGTATACGTGTTCAAAAAATGAAATGAAAGTAAAATTTTCTAATGCCTTCAACAATAATAAAAAAATTATATTTTTATGCCTCTTTCCATTCAATTGCATGACTTCATGTCCACTGGACCAGCAACCACCATGAAATCAAACAGCATAATTTTCTTGTCATAAAAAGGCAAGTAATTTGAAGTTATGCAGATGAAGAGCTCCGCTGCACCTTGTGTACTCTTCACTGTACAGTGAATTTCGCTGAATCAAACTGCCTAGATTACTGGAAATAGTCTCTGAACACATACATACAACTGTGGGCCCCACTGCAGCTTCAGATTCAAACAGTGCCACATACTAGGCAGAACTTGTCCTTTTTCACAGGTGGGATGAGTTGCTGCAGTTAGTTTGAACACATGTAAATGAAAACTACTGTGGTAGATAAAGTACTACATCATCTCCCCTAATGTTCGGAATAAGGAGCAGTTCCACATCCTCCTTGGTAACACAACAGGATGAGAAAGTTAACCTTTAAACACTCAGAGCCTCAGTGTTTTGTTCAGTAAAGATACTGACTTCTTCAGAATATGATCAAAGTCAAACCAATCACCAAGGAGCAGGTCACTCTAGTGTGACAATTAACCACTACTGTCAAATTACACTTTCTTCTCTTGAATACAGTGGATGAAAGACTGCAGCAACACAAGACTGCTTTCCACATTCCCTGCTCCCCTGTGCTGAACATTTAGGTTCTCAAAATATTAACTGGCTATATTATATCAGTAAGTACTGCAAAGTCTTCAAAGCACCACCATCCTGGATACAATTCTCCTGCAGCTGCTTGCCCAGCATTGTGGGACTTACCTTTCACTGAAGAGTCTAAGTTACGGATACTTAGATCTGCTCAGTCCTGCTTTGTGAGGAATTAACTATGGACAGTAAGGGAAGGAAGCAGCTATTATTTCTGATATTGCAAGAAGAACAGAAATACTCCTCCTCTACTTCATTTTCTTATCAGTCCACCTTAATATTGCCTATCATCAGTTTAGACATTCTACTGTATTTTTGTCTTCTGTATGTTTCTTCGTTTACATTATTAACCTGGATAGCTGTGAGATCCTACATAATCCTCAGAGGTACTGAGTAGACTTAGTCAGACTGCCCGGAGCAGTGCAGATGTGGCCAGAAAAACCTTTTAAATACTATTTATTTTTTAATTTGAAAAGTCCAAAAACTGTGAGTATTAGAATTCCACAAACTATAGATTTTATACTCAGTGGAAATTTCTCCACAAAAATTAAAAAAACAGTTTTGCATTAAACAAACTCTTCAGATAATTTCTTGTGTAATTAACACGCAATAAGAGTATAAATCAATAAAGCCTTGTCAGGTATTCCATGTTAATGCACTTTAATACCATGAGACAAAATGACATCTCTTCAGAACATTCAATTTCTAGAATCTGAAGTTAAAAAAAGAACTACTGGAGCAAATAATTTTTGCCAGCAAATATTCTACTTATACTTGTCTGTAGTACATTACAGTAAAAGAAACACGCAACTGAGAAGGTAGATAATAGTTAAGTTCCTCAAATTCAGATGAGAAGAGTTTAGCTAAAAGCCATTCAAATGCAAACACAGATTAAGAGAACTCATGTAATTAGAAATATCAGTAGTGACAAAGCAGAGGAAAACATGAAGTTCCCTAAAGGCACAGGAGGAGTCACAGCAACAGTGATCATTGACAAACAATGTAATACAGACATGAGCAGGACTGGGAATGCTCCAAACTGCAAAAAAATTCTTACTTTAGAATTCCATTTGCTCCTGTGTAAACTTCTTTTGCATTGGGACTTGAAGGCAGCATGGTAATAATTCTGTCTGCTCTTTCTGCTACATCTGCTGGGGAATCTGTTACCTTTTAAAGAAAACAAACAAACAAACAAACCCATATTAAAATTATGCAAGCTTACACTTTCTGAAAAAGAGATGTCAGACACATTTCCTGAGTTTGCTTTCAGTATTCACAGGGCACTGGTCACAACTAAGCTAGGTAAAAAAATACAACACAGGAAAACCTGCCCTCCTAATGGAAATGTTGATGGGATCCAGTAACAGAAAATAAAAAAAATCTGAAAAGGATGTCCTATCACAGAAGTTCCTCCAGAACATCTGTCAATGGGGATGCTTGCATCAGACCAATCCATTCATGAATCTTCAATTCACTATAAACCACCCCTCTGCATGAAATATTGCTCTAGAACATTTCTAAAGAGGGACAACAGGAAGGATCACAAAAATCTTGCTTTTTTCCTTGTCTTATACATCACTGGAGGAGAGGAAGACTGAGATAAAAGAAAATGTGACTTAATGCACCTTTCAGCCTCCCCTTAAAAAAAAAAAAATCAGATTAACTAACTGATGTTCCTCACAATGTTACAGATGACATTTCTAAAAAGGAAAATCATTAACTCAAGCATCCTTCACCAAAAAGATTTGATCAAGTTTCAAAAGACATCATTAGGTATTGGCAGCTAAATAAATAAAAAATTGAGGACCTCATTTAACCATTCCTTATCTATTGATAACTACAGGCATTTGTTGTCATTTTTGTTAGTTTTGATACTAAAGCCCCTATGTAAATATATTCCCTTTTTAGAAACAATGCATTTATAAGGGCTCAGCATCAAAGAAAGTATGCTATATACACATTTGTAAGAAATGCTAAATAAGATCTTGAAGGACTTCTAGGATACAGCAGAAGAAACTTTCTTGACTTTTATTTGACTATAAAATAAGTAAGAGAAGAAAAGAATGTATATATTCACTGAACAAAGCTCGCTCTCTAAGAAAAAAAGAAAAGAAACTGGAATAGATTGGACTTAGAAAGAGGCAGGTTTTGTTTTGAAAGAATAAGTTAATAGTACACAAAACATCTGGTATACCACACAGTTATAAAAGGAAACATGCCCTAGTCTAAAGAACAAAGCTTAGGAGGAATAAATGAGGCAATTATAAGCAGAAAAGCTTCTATATCTGATTAGTTAATTTTATGACTTGCTTCCCTGGAGACCGGAGAACCTAGCTCTTTATATACGAGTACGAAACCTCTGTCTTTAGTTCTGAGTATCTTTGGTTTGGTTCAGTCACAAGGTGTATTATTAGAGAAAGAGACAGGATGTGTGTAGTTGGAACCTGCATTTATATACATCTTATTTGAAACTATTGTCTCCAGTATTCTTAGAGGTTTACAAGTTTTCAGCTGAAGACTTTGTGACCCATTTTCACCTTTTGACCATAAGTTGAAAAACATACTATATTGGACACAGCTACATCAGCCTCACATTTGCACTCAGCTAGACAGGATATAACTGTTTTTCTGATTACCGATTTAAACAATTCTTAAGCAGCAGAAATTTACAAAAGACATGGTAGTACCTTTAATTATTCCATCCATGTGTTTCAAAATACTGACATGCCTTTTATAGGAAGAAAATGAGATTAAAAACGTACATAGACTAGGATGGTACTTCCACAAAGGAAAGTCATTTTGCTACCTTGAAGTAAGTAGCAAAAAAAAAAAGAAAAGAAAAAAGTGGGAATTGAAGTGGAGTTGCCATTCTTGGCTTTTCTGGTACTGTTAACAAACACGATTAATAATTCCAGAGGAAACCTATTTACCTGGTTTAACAAGCAGCATATGCAACCTCTTTTATTTTATTTGGGACTTTCTGTCTCAGAAATCAAGTTAAATTATTTGAAAGCTATTAAGAAACATTAAGGATTTGAAATAATTAAGAATATGTGTGTAACCTTAAGAAAATATACCAAATGCTAACTGCTAATTACTAACAGAGAGCATACTGGCTTGGAGTATCACCAAGAGATATTGACCAAGTTCCATACATGTTCTGACACTTGCCAGTTCAAGCAAACTTTTTCAGTATGCAACTAGCTAAGGGAGACTTTTCTTCAACTGGACACTGGTTTATGTCCTTCAGCATGTGCATCTGCTTATATCTGTCCAAAATGCTTTCCTAAGTTTTTATTTATATTTATGATGAGTCAATAATTCTGCTCGCCTGAAATGCCATTCTTACTGAATATACTGAGGAAAGCTCTGGTTTTATGCCACTTTATGAACCAGATGACTTCAGTAACATTCTCAAACTGTCAAATAGATACATAAACTGAAGCAAAGCAACTGTGTGACACATATGTGTGAGAAAGTGATAATTATGAGGAAAGAGAAAGACAGTAGAGTGTGGAGGCAGCCTACTTGCTCACAGCACAGTTCAGTATTCACCCTTGCTTGTAGCCTTGCAACTTTCTCCAAGTTTCACCACAAGTGGTTCCATATGCTCCTGCTCAGCCAGTTTTTCCCTTACTATTCACCATCAGCAGGCAGGTGGCTGCCTCCTGACATACATTATCTTCTAAAGAACTGGGAGGTAAAGAAAGTGGAGTCACAGACTATATGGAATTATGACCAAGCATCCATCACGCTCCATATGCCTTGGTAGTAGCACTGACTTTAAAAATGTATATCTGACAACTTCCCTGTCTCTTGGGGGGAATCTTTTCACCTCTGTAACACTCCTGATGATTTTGCCCTACCAGTCAGACTAAAGAGAAAGCAGCCCTTGGAGCCCAATATTCCTTCTACAGCACTTTCTACAAGGCCCCCTGGACCCACAATTTTCCAACTCCTGAAAAAAAAATGTCAGGGTAGGATTTACACCTATAGATCAAGAAGAAGTTATGTTTGAATATTTTCTTTAAGTGTGTTTTATTTGTATTTAAGCCTACCCATGTATTCTCTTAGTGATTTACAATCTTAAAACATACTTTGGGCTTTATTTTTAAAAGCACTACAGTTCAGCTTTAATATCACATGTTAAGTCTTGCAGAGAATGCCAAGGATTCTATTACTATGGCAATAATCTATCCAAACAGGCAGGCACAGCAAAGAGATCCCACTGCAAAATACAGATTAAAAATGCAACCAATTGTTCAAAACAGACTTCCCTTCCACTTGACCAGTTTCTGACTCAAGAAGGGTCTGGTTCATTCCTGAGGGTCTCAGCTACTTTAACAAAAAAACAGTAATTAGGAAAAGAAGCTGCAAAGCTTAGTTTCCCACTTGAGGCCATGATTCTGTAATTATTCAAGGGGAGCTGCAATTAATTATCAACAGGTACACTTTATCATTTCATCTTTTGGGAATCTTGATATTACCTCTTTATTATAAAACAGCTGCAATAAGTTTCAACAGTTTAGACTTTCAAGGCATGCAGTTCCTCTGTCTAGATATACCTACAATTTCCCTGCCACTACTTGAGAATTCCTTCCCATCCTCTACATTGCCAAATCAGAGTATTATTTTTGCATTGGTTTCTCCTCATGCAAGTACATTCTTTTGTTTCAGTGTTTCATGCACCTATCCATCCACTCACAACCGTCTGAACTGCTATCGCTCTGAAGCATGTTAAAAACATTTAAATACATTTCAGACACCTAGAAATAACCCAACCATCTGAGAGATAACCCAACCATCTGAAAGAGTTTCTGGGTGTATTAACAGATCAACAAAAGCAATAGCACTGACTGGAACAGGGCCAAGATTTAGCAGGGTATGTGGCAGGAAGGTAAAGCTCCTTAATGTGATCAATTTCCTTCCCTCCTTTTCCTTTTTCATTCCTTCCTCTTCTCTCACCATAACCTTCCTCACCTCCAAGAGAATAAGCACTTAAATAATTAGATTTTTCCCCTACCCCTGAGGACTGTACCTTGAAGCAGCAGGAAAGCTCGTATGTCCCTATAACCCTTACAGCTATGCCAGCAGGAATTTTTAACTAGGGTCATTTAACCTGAAAAGGTCAAAGTAGGAACCAGATGAAAAACAGCCCACTGGACACCTAGACCTGGGGGAGGAGGAAGCAGGAGAAAGAAGGAGGTAAAAGAACAGGCCATCAACCTACTCTCATAAAAAGCAGGGGGAAAAAAAACAGCTAGAGAAGTCCAGCAAAGTAGCAATTCTGGCTAACAGCATGAAAATTACTTGGGTTAGAATCATGTCTTTGCCCAGAAGAGAAACCTCCCAGGTTCTGATTGCATTCACTATGCTCTTTTAATTCCAATTATGATCTTAACCAAGAAGAAACTCCACATTATTTAGCTGCATTGCATGCAAGAACCATTCAACACATACAGTTATTGTTGGAATAAAGAAAGTTTATTACTATACCTGAGCACCCAAGTCTTGAAATTCTTTGCAAGCTTCTGGGAACACATCATATGCAATAACTGGATATCCATGTTTTAACAGGTTTTTTGCCATTGGATTTCCCATGTTACCCAGCCCAATGAATCCAACTGGGGTTTTGGAAGCCATTGCCCTAAAACACACTGATTTCAAAACAATATATATCAATATATTTGTATTTTAGAGTAATGTGTAACAATGCTGAAACAAAAGCTAGCATGTTATCTGTTTTCATCGATTTAATCAACTTCATGCTTAAAACGATGGAAATGTGAATCCTATTCTACATAATTTAAACCTGAATGTTTTTTCTACATATCAAAGTTCATGTGGGTGTTTCACGAAGTATAGTAATAATCAAACTTCAGCAACATCCCTGAAAGTTAAGGTCTGAGAAGGCTCAAACACAGACTTAAAACATGCAGGCTTGGTTGTATTTTTTTATGTGTTTAAATCCTAAACTGGACAGGTAAAATCGAATTTTATATATAATTTACAGACTCCTTTGCAACTTTGGCTTCAGCCTTGGGATATAGCACCTCTTCTCCAGAAATGGACTAAGGCTGTCACTTTATTTCATGCTGCCCCTCACAGATAATAACTAGACTCTCCTGATCCTGCACTCAGATACAAGGTGACAGTCTTCATAATAAATCATTGCAAATCCCTTGAGCCATGTAAATACTGAAAACGGAAACTATAACATAAACACAGTATTATGAAGTCTTTGCAGGAATAACTCCTGCATTCTATTTGCTGTGCTAACAATACAGAACTATAAAGCATAACCTACAATCTGTGGAAAATGCTACAGTTTCAGTCAGTTTTTACAAGTAGTAGCAAGTATGAACTGCTGGACAGTAAATAGCACTGCAGGTATTCATCTACTGCAATTACCATTTCATCACTCCAAATTGGCACAATCTGGCAGTGCTGAGATTTCTTTGCCAATTCATAAAATAATTTCTCCTTTACAACAAAGGAAAAGATTATGCAGTGTAAACATTAAGGAATGTGGCATCTAAGCAGCCAGAAAGTAGGCTAACTAACTACGGAACTGCTGTAACTGAAGTGCACACACAGACTATGTCTAAGCTGGATCGAGACTCTAAGAGGTCCCAATGCTTAGCAAAGAATCCTCTCTAGGCCAATAACACTTGATTAATCATGTTAAAGTCTTTCTGACTTCAAGCTCCTTCTTAGCCAGCAATGGCCATGCTCTTTGATCTGCAGCACTATTTTGGAAGTGTCACATTTAATAAATCAGGTTCATTGAGAAAACTTTTGGTCTGAGACAGTTTCCACAGATGCCTGCAGTAATTACATAGCTAGAGAAGCAGCACAATTTAAAAGAAAACTGCACTGGAAAATGCTGAGTACAAACTGAGCTAAGTCACAAAAAGAGCACATTGCTTTTTTTAGAAGTGCTAGATGTCAGATCTAGGAAACAAATGAACTAAGAGCCTCAACCACCATTATGAGCCATAGTAATCATTTTGGAGTCTTTTCTTCTCAGTTTCTATGAGTCAGTCTTACCAAGTACATCACTTACACTACTCTAAAATTGCTCCTCTTACTGGCCCAAAGATTCCAGCTTCCTGAAGAGGTTCAAGTCCTGGTTTTCAGCATCCTTCTTTCTCCATCCCTTAGTACCAGGGGATCTTATTTACCTTGACTTCAGCAAAGCTTTCAAAGCAGCCTCCTCTAATATCCCACTAGCTGAACATGCAAAGTATGCACTGGACTGGACTGATGGACGAAATACCATCTGGACTGCTAGGCTTAAACAACATATGTGATGTTCCTCATAGGTCAATACTGGGGCTGCTGCTGTTTAAAAATTTCATCAGAGACCCTGGTGACAGGACATAAGCACTCTCAGCAAGATCATGTGTGACACCCAAATGGGGGGAATAGCTGAAAAACTGCAGGGCAGGACTACCATTCAGAAAGGTTGAGGACACGGGCTTTAAGAAGTTCAACAAAGACAAATACATTGTCCTGTGCTTGGGGCAGAAGTCATGGCAAGCTGAGGACTGGCTACACAGGCGGCAGCTCTGCAGAACCTGCAGATGCCCATAGAGAGCAAGTTCAGTAAGTAGTGCATCCATGCAGCAAAAGATAGATGACATAACGTGCAACATTAGCAAGGACATCCCAAACAAGTCAAAGAAACTGGTGATTCCACCCTACGCAGCACAATACACAAGAGATGTGGTCAAATTGCAGTCAGCCCAGCAGATATCAAGTATTATGACCAAGGAGCTGGATAATATGGTGTATGACCAGAGGTTAAGGGAACTGTCTTTGCTTATCTTGTTTAAGCAAAGGTTAACTGCAGTCTTCTACTAAGTATAGAGTGAGATGAAAGAAGAGTTACAGGGCAAATGAAGCCAGATTCCTCATAGAGGTGCACAACAATAGGACATGGGACAGCAGCCAGAAGCTGCAGGAAGGGAAATTCCAGTTGGAAATAAGAAAAGCATCCCTGATGAGGAGAAAAGTTCTGCGCTACAACAGGCTGCACAGAGAAGTAGTGGAACTTGGAGATCCTTGGAGAAACCTTGGAGCACCCAGAGCAACCTGGTCTAGCTTTAAAGATAGATTTGCATTGAAAACTCTGTTTTCTTTGTGAACTCCAAGTAGCCTTATCAGAAGCATAAATCTGGCTACCATGTTTAGGCTCATTCTTGTAGACTCTTCACTTTTATCCTGATCACTGATTTTCCCATACTATCTGATGGACATCTAACCATCACTTTAAGCTAAACATCAAGAAATCTCTTCATCATCTTCAGAAAACTTTCTTGATACCTTTTTTTTTCTGTATCAGAACACCAGCAGTGATGCCTGTCACTCACACCTAAAACTTAGAAGATCCATCCATGATCTGCTTAAATTGGATCAATTCCTTGTTCATCATATCTGAGATCTCAGCTACGTCAGAACATGGTCATCTGGATCAACTTAATAGAAATAATCTTGCCTTGATCTTCATGGAAATTTGGGAATTTAGAAGGACATTTTGCCCATGCTACCTTCTGTTATTCCTTCTTTGCATCCTGCCATACTTTTCTTTATTATGTTACCTAAGATTGCTTTGCTTTGACAACTTCTCATGGCTATCATCACACCTTACTATGAAGACATCAACTGGTAATTGGACTGCAATGACAGGCCTATCACTAGCAAAGATTTCTATTACTTCTCTCAGGCAGCTGTTCACAATGTAAATATTCATAAAACCAACTCATTCTTCTACTGTAAGACCTTCCTTAAAAATCATAATTTTGCAGTATCCCCACAAGGCATAGCAACAGCTAAACTGGAATACAAGGCAACATGCTGTTGGTATTATTAGTCTTGAGTCACTGTATTCTATTATTCTCCCCTTTGTCTGTCTCTATTGATTTTCTCTTGTCTTAGTTCATGAATCAAGGACCATTTTCTGTCTGTGCTAACTAGAACATATTGAAATCCACAGGAATTGGGACCTGTTAGACAAATAGTCCTATTCCTGAATCAGTTTCTGACTTCTTAGTGTGGTTTAACTTTTCACAGCCCAGTGTTAAATTAGACACTTTACAATTACATAATATGATCAACAGCTTTGAAAAAACTCCAGATCCCCAGGTACTCAAATAGAGAAAAACTGCTTTCAAGAACTGATGAAATTAGCTCACGGATATACCTGATTTCAATTAAATTTTAATCAACTGCATTTAGAATCATGGCGTATTTTTTAATGACTGCTTAAGACAGTGGGGGTTTGCCAAACAGAGGATGTTTAAGAAGACATTTTTCACATCTTCATATTAAATGAAACTTCACAGGTGCTATCATGGAAAGCGATGTCCTGCTTGAATATCCAGGCATTGTTCACCATTTGATACATGGCACAGGGTCAGTTTTGAAATAAATGTATAATTCAAACATTGGTATTCTGCAAAGCCACGTACACATAGGCTTAACTAATCCCATCAATTGTACAAGCATTTGCAGAAACTGTCCCTGTGGCATTGATTCCATTTTACTTCAACCATAAAATTTAGAGTAACCTGCTGTTCTCACATGGCTAGAAAACTACCCAGTGCACATTCTTTTTCTAACAGAGGACAGAGAAGTAATAGAAGGTACTTTCAAAATAAGCACTGATACAATATGCAACTAATTCTCCTTCACTGGAAACAGAACCAGCAACAGATTAATCTATAGATCAAGTTAATAGATAGCAAAACCAGCTACAGCTACACTGACTCCAAAGAATTCGGGCTTTCCCCAGAAGATTCTTCATCACACTCTTGAGGGAACATGTGCTCACAGAGCCTCATGACTATGGAGACTCCACTGATGAGGAAAATTATTTATGACCCTCTTGCCATATTGGGGGTTTACAGACAATACAGATTAAAATGTTCTGCTTTGAAAAGTCAGCCTACTATAGTAGCACTTGACTTAATCTACAATTTCATAAGAATTTTACCTTAAAAATAATTTGATTAAAAAATCATTAAGTGTTTATGAATCTTTGAATGCCTTTTCTTCAGTAGAACACATCCATTAAGAGACTAAATTCAGGAATGCAGCTTGCAATCTTGACCATAGAATACCTGGACTGTTGATGAACTAAAACTTTCTTTTCAAGCTTCCACGTAAAGATACTGAAAACAATTATCTTTTTAATCTGAATGATTTCAGTTACAAGTTTAGATGTTCACCTTTCATTTTACACTGTCTCCCAACCTTACTCTTACAGTTCTGAGAAGAAATTTCTGCTTCAGTGGTGCCTTGAATTCACTGCAAATACCAGACTGCACAGCCACTACAATATGCACTGCAGAGGAAATCTCTTTGTATTTAAACAGAATGGAACTAACAGCTGGATAGGAACACAGACAGTAGAGCTGGAGAAGGTCCAACATGCTTGCACTCAGAGGGAAAGCATAGCCTAACTGGCCAAGGACAGGACTGAGAAACCAGCAACTCTCAAATTGTGATCTCAACTATATTACTTACTTTATATTACTTACTTTTTTGGCTTTATAAAATCTATTTTGAACCATGTTCTCAAAGATTTCTAGCTCTTGGGATAGAATCTGTGGCTCCACAGTCAAATGAAACCAATAAATCTGGCACAAGAGAGAATAGCCCACACATTTGTGTCCCATACAAATTTCCTAATCAAAGTTGCATTAATATTCTTCATCTCTCTGCATCAGTCAAACTTGAGCTCTTTCTCAACCCAGTAGGAGAGGTTTAACAGGACCATGGGAAGATCCACAGAGGAAGCTCAGCTACTGATGTCACTGGTTTTGCTCAGGAAGTACAGTTGCATATGAAGTAACTTAATAAGGAGAGGGACACAATTCAGTATAAGCCACTAAACAAAGGATTTTGCCACTGATTTAGCATCCTCAGTCTGGTACAAGAGAAGACATTATCCCTTTTCTCCTTCCTGTTTTGAAAAAAATTGAAAGAGAGAGCTTCTGTGTTCTGTGCAGACTTCTCTATAGGAACTTACAAAACCTCTACTGATCTAGATCCTGGAGGGAACTAGATGGAGAAATATAGAAGTTAAGAGAGTCTAGCTGTACACAGGCAGAATTAGGTCTTCATCTCCTAGCAGCTTTGCCAATGGAATTTAAATTGCCCCAGGGTCACAGGCTTTTAAAGGTTATGCAAAGATTTTCTAACGGCACTCTGCCAAAATCATAATTTAAGAAGACTATCCAACTCAAAATTTGGCCAGCTCTACACTAAAAATATCCAATTTACTTTTCATTGCCTCCGTAAAGGTTTGCTGATGAAAACCAGACATGCAATTCTGCAACAGTCAGAGTCTTCTTACCTCATTTTTCTTATCTGTAGCTATACATCATTAAGTGTTTGCTAATACATTAAGGACAAAAACGTGCAGGAAGTACTTTTTGTCTAAAAGAGTATCAAGTGTACACTACACCTGATCCCTCAATTTAGTAATGTGCTTGACTTCTGTCATGGCAGGTCTTTCTGTCATAATCCTTGCTTTGTAATTAACGCTTTTGTGCAACAGAGCATGCAAACATTTGACAGTTCAAACACAACTCCTGCATCAACAAAAGTACTATTTAACTATTAACTGAATGGTCCCTTACTATTCATTCAAAATTACTTGTAAAGACATTTTCTTTCTCTAGCAGGGTACTGACTCCTCTGATGAACAGCTCCTAAGTTGATGAATCTTCATTCACCAGAAAAATCTTCCTTTCTCAACCATGATACCTCATTAACCCCCACTTTATTCCCTCTAGTTGTCTCTGGGAAGGATTTTTCCACATACACCAAAAACATATTTCCAAGTAAGGTTATATACATGCTCTTCATGAAACACATCTGCCAGTGTCTGCTAGCTGCAAATCACAATACAAAATCTCTGTCTAACTTGGTAATACATGAACATACACACTTTAGATGCTCCTCCAAAATCTGCATTCTGTTTATTTTCCTCCTTGATGATTTAACAGTCTCTAGTATAATCATACAGAAGAAATAAACCATCATGGTCTGCACCAGCTGCAAAGCGCAATTGACAAGAAACTGAGGAGCATTCCTAAGTGAATGAAGACAGTCTGCTCACTAACCAAGCTGCGGTGTTGGACAGCTCTTGGATACGGCAGTTCTTTCACTAGGATGGCGTTCACTCAGAATGACAGGTGAAGAAAACACTGATCTAAAGACAACTTTTAGGCCATTCAAACCTAAAGAAAAGGATGGCAAGCCTAATAAGCGCATTAGAGATGGGGAAACCTCGACATATAACTAAGCAGTAGAGCTTAGCAGTTAAGAAGTCTTAATGCTTAGACTTTCATCCCATAAACACTTGTCTGAGCCAACAGGACTTTCAGCAGTCACTATTAAGCCAGAAGATAAATGCTGTGGGTGAAAATCTGTTCTATGGATGTTTCTTTGGAGAGTCACAATTTCTGCTTAGACTCAGTCACAGTTTCTCACCCAGGTCTTCAGGCAAAGACAAACTGTATTTTTCAACTTTAAGGGGCAGGGTAGTGTTTTCAGTTGCTTCTCATACCTGCGCTTACCAACAAAAAACAAGATCTCTTCCATCTTCCCTACTTTAAATATGACCATTGGGATATTGACAAAGACAGTGTATTTCAGAGCTCTTACAGAAAATCCCACCAGCTACCATGCACTGAAAGTTCAAAATAGATTGAAAGCTATTGATTTGAACTGTGTTATCACAGACGGTACTAAATACACAAACAGGTCTCCTGTATTTAACTTTACTAGCATGTGACCAATATGCCTACTGCACCTGAGCTATTACTTAGCACAACACCAGAGCTGCAACTGTAAAAAACCCCATAAAAATCATGCATTAATGAGAAAGAGAGTCAAGCAAAGATAACACTGAAAGCTAATTTCAAAATTGTGTCAAACACTTTTCACTGATCAGTTTAAATGAGGTTTAAAGGAGAATTACAAATGTTTAAAAGTTACCTAAAAGTAATTGAGTAATTCTTGAAACACTTTGTTAAGTGTCAATATTTTAGAACCATATACCATTAAAAATACATATTTCCTCTTTGTTACTTGAAAAACTTTCACCTATTTGTTGTGGAGCCGAACTATACAGCGGCATACATGAACCACAGGCTGCTATCAAAATGATATTGAAATGGATACTAAAGGTATATTTTAAATCATTTGCTTCAGCAGTGGAAACAGTGCTAAAAACCGATAGCATGATTTTCAGAGTCCAGTTCTGCAAATGTATTCTTCCTTCACTTACACTGACAGGACATTTAAATGTGCTTGCTCCTTCCACTGCCTGTGAACCAACCATATATGCGAGTGACTGCCTGTGGAGCTGGAACAGGGGCATGTGCTGCTTGATTTACCTTCAATTTAAGGAAAATAATCATATACAATGATCGAAAGGGTCGAACACCCCAAATCTAGGTAACAGGTACTGCCAACACGTCACTGGTGCCACAGGAACCACTCCTGGGCTCTGATAATTTCCAGGCATGCTATTTTAAGCAAATGAATGAAAACATTTACTGAGCTGAGCCACTCCGAAGCTCCACCATGGCCCCACATAACGCGGAAGCGGGAGCCGCTTCGCGGGAGCGCGTCACGCCACTGACGACTCTCAGTGCTGCCCCGTGGGGTCCGGCCCCGGGAGCCCTGCACACCTAGGCAGCTCCGGGGCCCGCCACGCGTGGGGTCGGCCGCCCCATCGGGCCCCTGGGTGCGGAGGGCCCGCGGCCACCAAGGGCGGCGCAGCGGCAGCGCTTCCCGGCCGAGCCCGGGAAAAGGCCTGGCTTTTCCCCGCGAGGCAACGACCGCACGGCGGTCAGAGCAGACCCGCTGGTGCCGAGGGGAGGGGTCCTTACCCATCGCCGCTACCCGCCTGTGCCAGCGCCACCAGCCCGCAGGTCCCCCACGCACCACAGCCGCGGCCATGCTACGCCCCACGCCGAATGACCTCCGGCCAGCGCCACCCGCCCCGGCACCTCCCAGCCCGCCGCCACCGCCAGAGCGCTGCGAGAGGCAGCTGCCGCAGCCAACCATAGACTCCCTTTGGCAGAGCCCAGCCAATGGGAGCACAAAGCCGCCAGAGACGGATTGGGGCGGGCTCTCTCCCCGCGCCCTGTGCGCGGAGCGGAGCGGGGCGGGGTGGAGGCTGGGCAGGCTCTGGGGCTGCTCATTGGGGCTGCGGGGCGGTGGGGAGCTGCGTCCTGCGGCACTCTCGCGGGGGTGTTTCCTTCCAGCCCTCCTCGGCTGAGCTTGACCCCTGCGGCCTCTCCTTGCTGTGTTGCCGCTGAGTTCGGGGGAGGAAGGTGTGTTACTGGTGAGAGACTGGAGGGACGCACGGCCCGGGTATCGTGGCGTTAACTGCGCCCTCGCGGTGAGGGAATAGGACACCTCGTACTGTTTTTGCTGAGTCAGCACCTAGGCGTTGGCTTCGTCGTTGTGGTGGGTTGACCCTGGCTGGACGGCTGGTGCCCATCAAAGCCGTTCTCACAGGACAGGGGAGAGAAAATACAACGAAAGGCTCGTGTGCCAAGAAAAAGGAGAGATCGTCCAGCCGTTACCAGCATGGGCAAAACAGACTCGACTGGGGGGAGGGGGGAATTAATTTACTGCCATACAAATCTCAAGGTAGGATAATGAGAAATAAAACACCCTCCACCCCTTCCTTCTTCCCGGGCTCAACTTTACTCCCAATTTTCTCTACTTTTTCCTCCTTCAGCAGCACAGGGGGACAGGGAATGGGGGTTTCAGTCAGCTCATGGTATGTTTTCCATGCTGTTCCTTCCTGTTCAGGGGAGGACTCTTCACACTCTCCCCCTGCTCCAGTGTGGGGTTCCACCCACAGGAGACAGCCCTCCATGAATTTCTCCAGTGTGAATCATACCCACGGGCTGCAGTTCTTCACAGGCTGCTCCTGGGTAGGTCCCATCTATGGGGTGCATCCTTCAGGAACAGACTGTTCCAGTGTGTGTCCCCTGCAGGGTCACAACTCCTGTCAACAAACCTGCTGCAGCTCAGACTCCTCTCTCCACAAGGTAAGAAGTCCTGCCAGGAGCCTGCGCCAGCACATGCTTCCCATGGGATCACAGCCTGCTTTGCGCATCCCCCTGGTCTATTGTAGGGTCCTACAGGGGCTGCAGGTAGATACCTGCTCCTCATAGACTTCCATTTGCTGCAGGGGCACAGTCTTCCAGGAGACCCGCCTCCCTTGGGACCTGCACTGCAGATAGCCCCTCAGACCCAGGTCACAGCTTGCCACTCAGAACTAAATGCATAACATATCATAGCTCCTCTTCTGTTCAGTTCCATTCAATGCCATTCTATTCTAGTCTGGTCTAGTCTAGTCTGGTCTAGTATATTCCATTCCATCACATTCCACCCTATCTAATTCAGTTTCATTCTATTCAGAAACAAATCAGACACAAGTAATGTTACAGGTGGAAAGAGTATTTTATTTATTTATGAATAAAGTGCTTTTGCTTACCTTAAGACTTTAGGTTACCTTAGACTTTAGCTTAGACTTTTGATTACCTTAAGATTTTAGGTTACCTTAGACTTTTGGTTACCTTAAGTTTTTTGTTGCCTTAAACTTTTAGTTACCATAGAGTTCTGGTTACCTTAAGTTTTGGCTGCCTTATGGCTTTGGTTACCTGAGGCTTTTGTTTCCCTTAGGCTTTTGGTTACCTTAGACTTTAGATTAGGTTAGACTTTTTGTTACCATAGACTTTTCATTAAGTTACACTTTAGGATAGCCTAGTTTTAGCGTAGCATAGAATTTATCTTAGCTTAGAGGTTAGCTTAGCTTAGACTTTAGGTTACCATAGACTTTTGTTTACTTTAGGCTTTTGTTCACCTTAGGCTTTTGGTAACAATAGACTTTTGCTTACCTTAGACTTGTGGTCACCTTAGAGTTTTGGTTACCCTAGAGTTTTGTTTACCCTAGAGTTTTGTTTACATTATCTTTTTTTTTACCTTAGGCTTTTGATTACCATAGGCTATTGGCTACCTTAGGTTTTTGGGTACATTAGAGTTTAGGTTACCTTAGACATTTGGTTACCTTAGGCTACTGGTTATCTTAGACTTTAGCATAGCCTAGTTTTAGCTTAACATAGAATTTATCGTAGCTTAGACTTTAGCATAGCCTAGTTTTAGCTTCGCATGGAATTTATCTTAGCTTAGACTTTTGGTTACCTTAGAGTTTTGCTTACCTTAGAGTTTTGCTTACCTTAGAGTTTTGGTTACCTTAGAGTTTTGCTTACCTTAGAGTTTTGGTTACCTTAGAGTTTTGCTTACCTTACGCTTTTTGTTACCTTACGCTTCAGCTTAGGTTAGACTTTTTGTTGCCTTAGAGTTTTGGTTACCTTAGGCTTTTGATTACCTTGGACTTCAGCATAGCCTAATTTCAGTTTAGTTTAGATTAGATTTTAGCTTAATTTACAGTTTAGCTTAGCCTGGACTTTAGCTTACCTTAGGCTTTTAGTTACCTTAGGCTTTTGGTTACCTTAGACTTTTAACTACCTTACACATTAGCATAGTGTAGTTTCAGCATACCTTGGACATTAGCTTTCCTGGGACTTTAGCTTAGCTTGGATGTTAGGTTATCTTAGACTTTAGGTTACCTTAGACTTTAGGTTACATTGGGTTTTAGGTTACCTTAGACTTTAGGTTACATTGGGCTTTAGGTTACCTTAGACTTTAGGTTACATTGGGCTTTAGGTTACCTTAGACTTTAGGTTACCTTGGGCTTTTGGTTACCTTGGGCTTTTGGTTACCTTGGGCTTTTGGTTACCTTGGGCTTTTGGTTACCTTGGGCTTTTGGTTACCTTGGGCTTTTGGTTACCTTGGGCTTTTGGTTACCTTGGGCTTTTGGTTACCTTATGGTTTTGGTTACCTTTTGCTTTTGGTTACCTTTTGCTTTTGGTTACCTTTTGCTTTTGGTTACCTTATACTTTAGCTTAGGTTTAGACTTTTGGTTACCCTAGAGTTTCAGTTACCTTAGGTTTTTGGTAACCTTAGGTTTTTGGTAACCTTAGGTTTTTGGTAACCTTAGGTTTTTGGTAACCTTAGGCTTACACTTAGGTTAGAGTTTTGGTTACCTTAAGAGTTTTGGTTACCTTGGAGTTTTGGTTACCTTAAACATTTGGTTACCTTAAACGTTTGGTTACCTTAGACTTTCACTTAGATTAGACTGTTTTTTTTACCTTAGGCTATTGGTTACCTTAGGCTATTGGTTACCTTAGGCTATTGGTTACCTTAGGCTATTGGTTACCTTAGGCTATTGTTTATCTTAGGCTATTGGTTACCTTAGGCTATTTGTTACCTTAGGCTATTGGTTACCTTAGGCTATTGGTTACCTTAGGCTATTGGTTACCTTAGGCTATTGGTTACCTTAGGCTATTGGTTACCTTAGGCTATTGGTTACCTTAGGCTATTGGTTACCTTAGAGTTTAGCATAGCCTAGTTTTAGCTTAGCTTAGATTTTACCTTAGATTAGACTTTATCTTACCTTAGATTTTTGTTTACCTTAGTCTTTTGGTTAACTTAGACTTTGGTTACCTTACACTTTTGGTTCCCTGAAGACTTCTGGTTACCTTAGACCTTTGTTTACCTTAAGACTTTTGGATATCATAGACTTTAGCTTAGGTTAGACTGTTTGTTTACCTTAGGTGTTTGGTACCTTAAACCTTTTGTTACCATAGAGATTTTGTTACCGTATGACTTTTGCTTACCTTAAGACGTCTGGTTACCTTAGACTTTTTCTTACCTTAGACTTTTTCTTACCTTACACACTAGCATAGTGTAGTTTTTGCTTACCTTGGACTTTAGCTTTCCTGGGACTTTAGCTTATCTTGGATGTTAGTTTAGCTTAGACTTTAGGTTATGTTAGGCACTTGGTTACCTTAGACTTCTGGTTACCTTAGGCTTTTTGTTACCTTACCGCTCGGCTGCAGAGTAGGCAAAAAACCCCCGGGATGGTTGCTAATCCAGACTGGGGGCAAAAAAGCCTTCCCCCCCCAGATACGGGACACCAGGGGCCACCTTCATGGTGCAGGAGCCCCACGGTCTGGTTATGCCTCTAAGGTATCCAGGGGACACTGCGCTGCCTTTTCTGCCTCCACCTGGAGCTATCTCAGGGGCTTCCAAGAGCAGCAAAGTGCTGCTGGGCTGATCTAGCCTGGGAGCAAGAACCCTTCCAGTGCCTGGCACTGGAGCTCCAAAGCACTGGGGGAGGGCGCTGGTCTTGTACTGGCCCAGAGCATTGTGATGCTGTGCTGCTGGGCGCTGGCACTATGACACGGGGAAGATGGGGCCCCCACAGCCCTGCCCACTGCAGCCCTGCTGCTGCTGCTGCTGCCCCTTTGCCCAGCGTGCCTTGGAGAAAGGCCTTTGGGCTGCTGGCCCTGAGGCAGTGCCTGTGCCCAGGAGGCCCAGGGGGATGTCCCTGCCCATGACAGCCACACACCGGGCACTGCTGCAGGATGTGTCTGTAACTGCATCTGTATGTTCAGACTGCATCAATAAAGGCTTTTATACCATGCACAGTCATTTGAGCGTGGCGATCCCAGAGGTGAAAGAGCAGGGTTTTGGTTTATGTATGCATGGACTTGGCCGAAACATAGAGAGCAGACAGGATGTCCTCACTGTTCTTTGTGAATGCACCACATGGTGTTTGCTGCTGTACTGCTGCTGGTGAGGTCTTCTTCTTGGAAAGAAGAATTTCAAGAATCTCTTCTGTGTTTGTTACACAGGGTGCTTAGATATTTGCTTTTGTGTTTAGTAACATTCATGTGTCCAGTTTGTGGGTTCACTTCCCGTATTACTACTTGAATGCAGCACTTCCCTGCCTGCTGCCTAGTTGCATGTTCTCAATAGCTCAATAAAGTGTTTTGATCCCAATTTCGTTTAAACTGCATGGACTGATCAGGTTTTGCCTGCAACACTTGGGTAAAAGAAGTCACTGAGTCAGTACTGTAGGACAGTTTTAAACCCCTCAGCTAAGCATCCCGTAAGGGTACTGTGCGGAGGGCAGAGATTGAGAGATTGGCAGCAAATCCCCCCAGCACATTTGATATGTAGAATGAGC